>CAXKVI010000035.1:342233-548782 GCA_964058755.1 Campiglossa producta | reverse complement strand
ACAATGTAAAAATTCTTCAGCAAGAATCAAACTACAGCAAGCGCCTCACATTGGAAATGCTGCATATAATTAACACACCCCCAAACATACGAATGAACTACAAGGCAGACAGTGAAGGTGTTGCTTGTATATTTAGACATCTTGTAAGAAGCAAATCAGTAGAAATAAAAACAGTAGAAAGCTCCGCGTCGAACAGAACGGACGTGTAAAAATAAATGTATGTATTGCCAATAATCCTTTTGTTAATTTTTTATTAGTTTTTTTTTTTTTAAAAAAATGTTTAAAATGTTTTTTAATAAAATAAATGTTTTTTTCTGTTGTTATAGTTCCTGATGATGGTTACCGAAGTGTAGCCGAAATATATCGAAAAAACCAAATAGAAACCTTGTTGTTTTTATTTTTCTAAGTTCAATTTCTGACCTCGAGCCGGCAAAAACCATTTATTATTTAAAATATTTAAAGTAAAATGAAAATATAGAAACGAAATAGAATAAAATAAATTATATTACATAAAATTAAAAATAATAATTATGTAATTAAATATGAAAAAAAAGAAAAGAAAAATTAATAAATAAATTTTACCACCAAACTAGGTCGACTGTGCCACAGCGCAGTGCACTGCAAATTGGCCAACACAGCACCGAGTGTACATATGAATATTTGATTCGCATTTCAGTTGGAACATTTGGACTGCAAACAGCCTAACGGCAACAAACAACTTTCGATTGTTAAAAATTTAGAGGAAGAGCAAGATAAAGAAGGAAAAATAGAATGTTTGCCATTTTCAGTCACTTTTATTTCCATCACTTTCCTCATGTGCACCGCACTTAGTGAGCCGGCTCGTTGGCTACTTACCAATTTCGACAGTAAGCTATGCCACAAGTGAAGTAACGTAGGCGAGAATGTGCATGGGAACGCAAGGCTCGCCGTCGACGTTTTTTTTTTCAAAGCCGCATACACAACCGATGCTGAAAGCCAACTTAAATGTTCCAATGTGCTGCATTCTTGTCCATGCAGCTCTGTGCAACTCGTGAACTCGCAAATGTTGTTATTGAGCGCTGCCCCTTTTTTCATTTATTCCAGCTCTGGACTTTTTGGGCGGATTTGGTATTTATTGGTGCGCATTTTCGTAGGCATCATTTGCCCGGCTTAGTCTTTGGAGTGATTTGAAAATAGGCTCGAACACACAAAATTATGCTTATGTTATATTTTGTTCGTTTGGCCCAAATACGGGATTCCAGCGCTATGGTACACGCAATTGCTGCAACTCAAGCAGCAACATATCTATAGGTTAGTATATTTTGTAAAGTTTGTAAATATTTATTTTAACCCGTGGGCCTATCGAGTTATTTCATGTACATACATTTGTAAGTTCAACATTGCACAGTGCAAAAATTTGTTGTGTGTGGAGCGAGGTGGAGTAGAAGACAAAGTGGTTGCTTGCCAGCCGTCTTAGTTAGTGTCGCATTCGCCTTTTGGCTTTTGCATCGTGCGACGGCGTTGGCGGCATCCAAACAGCTGCTACTTGCAACTGCCGCCGTCAACACCGCCAACTGAAGCCAAAACTGAAACTTAAATTTACAAAAGGTTTCACATTTTGCACAAGCCGACCAAATTCGCATTTCGGTTTGTAAACTTGCCATGTGACAATGGCCAAAAAAGCAGTCGCTTGTTTCAACAACACTTTGTCGTAGGTACGGTCAGAAACAATTTAAAACTTAAAATAACAACAAGTATATCGGCATGTGTGTCGTAATATTAGCGCGCATGCAACACGTCAGTGAATGTAGGAGATTGTCTAACAAGCAAAAAATAAAAAATAAAAATCAGCGCATTAAAAAACGATAAACTTCCATCAATTTCCATTTGTAATTTAACACCAAATACGAGTACAATTCAACAATAAAAACTCAAATAATTTATAATGCTTCGTGACAATTTGCATTTTGATGGTATGAGCCAACGACCCTCGGACATTTTAATTATATTTACTTTAGTTTTAATGTTCCAGCTTTATTGTTCGGAAATTTGATAAACACATAAATAAATTTGTGACGAATTGTTTAATTACGAATAGAAGTGATGGCATTGTCTTTTGCAGTGAAGAAAGAAGATGCCGGCGGCACATCAAAGGCAAAGGTTAAACGTTTTAAACTATTGAGTTTTGTGTTAAATATTTTTGTATGTTAAATCCATAATTTAATCGCGTACAAATTTACACGAGAAGCCAATTAAAAGTTTTTTAATCAGCTTGAGGTGAGTGATATCTCGAGTAGTATTTATGTATTTACAAAAAAAATGGACACTTTTTGATGGGTTAATAAGTTTTTTTTTACAAAAAATCGCTATAAGAAAAGTTTATGGAAATTTAACATTCTACCGAAATCCGCAAAAAAAAAAGTATTTTCCAAAGTAAAAATAAGTGCTTGCTTGTTTTTGAGTAATGGACTGTGAAAAGGTGATTACAGCGGGAAAACTATAGATTCGGCAGATGTTATCCCGCCCAAAGGTCTGGTCCATATATTCGTCGATAAATTCGAAATGGGTTGAGCTATCGACATAATTACATTTTAATTAGACGTCTGCTTATTATACAGTAGGGTGAATAAAAAAAATGTCAACTTGGTCTTACTAGGGGGTAGGTATTGATGAGAAAATAAACCTTGCAAAAAATTAGACCTCTAACTTAACCCTTAGGGGTGGCTAATTTTTTCGCCCTTTCCCTTACATTTTGTATGGGCAAAAATGGCATTTTTTTTTCAAAGTGAATTTTCTTTTAATTTTTGAAACTTTTTTGAAAATATTTGTACATACTCTTAAAGTTGAAGCTTTGAAGCTTCCAAAATGGTAAGCCATGTGCGATTATCTTAACTATTAAGATAATTACACTTTATGTCATACTTATAGCAAAACTATATGGTTTTGATATTTAAAATGCCATTTTTCGATATTTGAAGAAGTGTACTCGTATGGGTACAGTGGGCGTTAATTGGTTAAGTTGTAGCGCAATGCGAATCAGGGGCTATTTCTTATACCTCTTTTACACTGAGTACACTTTCAATAGTCATTTATCGTAACATTGACATTTCACAAGAAGTCGATTTGAAATATGTATATCAGGTTCCAAGGAATCATACATCAATACATTGGATTTACCCCGCCAATAAATGATCGTATTTCGTAAATTTCCAATATAGTTTGTATGACCTTCTGGAAGCTTCGAAGTTTGAGGTTCTTCTAATATATCGCCGCTCGCTTGCCAGAAGCATGAATGTACCAAAATAAAAATTTTGGGAAATCGTATTTGAAAGTTTATTGCTCTCGCAAAATTTGAAATTATAGTTTTTAACACAAATATATTTTTGCAAGTTATATTCTCATTATACCCTTTCCACTGATATAGGTTTTAGGTTAATGTTCCCTCAATTCCTTTTAAAATTCTCAAAGTGAATTTTTTAAAATTTCCAAAGTACATTTTTTTAAATTTTCGTAGTGCCACAACCACGAATGTCTAGCCCATTCATGTTTTTGGTGCAACGAAAATGACTAAAAAATTAATTTCTATGTTTTTTAAAATTTTCGTTGAGCCAAAAACACGAATGTGTAGCAAAATTGTTACGTATGCGCCATGGTGTCTGTGGTTCAGTGCAATACATTCTTGCTTCTGGCTCAACGAAAATTTGTAAAAATTTAGAAATTCAATTTTTAAACATTTTCGTTCCGCCAGAAACATGAACGTGTAGCACATTCGTTTTTCTGGCACAATTTTCAGAGATTGAACTACACATTCATGAAAATGGCATTGTAAATTTCCGGGGGTTCCTCATACTTTGGTAACCCAGGATTTTCGTGAATCGTAGAGAAATTAGATATTAGTCACATGAGCCATTAACTCAAATCTGGAAAATTTTCGCATTCATGCCTCTGGCAAGCGAGCGACCATATGTATTACGAAACTTCAATTTTAATATGTATTTTCGTTCATTCAATATATAGTTCTCAGTTCTCGAATCAATGCTCCCAAGATTAGGCAAACATTTAAAAAATTTCAAAAAAACGGGATGAAGATTGAGAAATTATTTTTTTATACATGGTGTTTGACAATTTTTTCAAAACAAATTAAATAGCCAAATAATAACATCGTTCAACTACCACGCCTCTTTTTTAATAAAGATATACATTAGACTGTCAAGACATCCGACTTGCAGCTGAAGTTATCAGTAAAATCGTACTACATTCCACTCCGTTTTGCTAATTTAATGATTTATGTACCCGTTTTTTCCATATTGCTGTATCCTTACCCTTAAAGGACTTCGTAATTAGAAAATCTGTATTTTTTCCGTACCAGGTGCTCAGAATATCCTTTAAAGGAACAAAGATTGTAGGGCCTCCGGAAAAATATCAACAAAATATGGATATGTGGATTAGGGTGATTCAAATAAAAAAATTTGGTTTTTGGTTACTGTGTATGTGTGTGCAATACAAAACTCGGTCATTTTCAAATGGCTGTAATTATCTTAAAAGTTAAGATAATTGCACATGGCTTACCATTTTGGAAGCTTCAAAGCTTCACCTTTAAGAGAGAATGTAAAAATATTTTCAAAAAAGTTTCAAAAATTAAAAGAAAATTCACTTTGAAAAAAAAAAAAAATGGCATTTTCCCCCATACAAAATGTATGGGAAAGGGCGAAAAAAATAGCCACCCCTAAGGGTTACGTTAGAGCGCTAATTTTTTGCAAGGCTTATTTTCTCATCAATACTTAACTTTTCAGGAGGTAAGACCAAGTCGACCTTTTTTTGGAATCACCCTAATGTGGATACTAATTTAAAGGATAATTGAAATATAGGCATGGAAGTTATGTTCTCTAAAATTATTATCCTTCCACTTTTTCAAAAGTCAATGCGTTTTCAAAATTTGTATTGTAATAGAAGTTCTGAAAATATATATACAAATATTTAAGGTTGCACAGGATATGGAAAGGACATATCCCGAAAATTGATTTTACAATATGGGTATCAAATGAAGGTGTTCATAAGGGCCTGAATGTAATGTAAGTTTTATTTCGATATCTCAATTCGTTTCGGAGATGACGACCAAAAATATTAATACAATTAATACAAGATATACCTGTCCATTTCATACTTGTATATGAAAATCACAGGTAAATGTTACTCATACGACGTGTAGGACCTATAAAAAGTGCACTATAATTGCACAGTTTCAGATGTACTCAATTTTTTTGCTAAAAAAAATTTTTTTTAGCAATATGCTAAAATACTTTTGAAATTCCAATGACCATTTCTCGAGAATATGTATTTCAATATTCTTGCAATGAATCCTGTTATCCTTTTGAAAATTCAAAGGTGGAGATTTGTTACACTGTCTTTTGAATATGAGCCAAAAATTAAAATTATGTAATTTTCGAAGCAGTAATGGACTTTTTTGTGAACTTAGTATAAGCTGCTAGCAAAAGTTTTAACTTGAAATCGACAGGGGTTGGCGTTTTGGCCGTTTCGTATCAAAGCACGCTAGTCATTCCTTTTACATCAGGACTGGTATGATGAGAAACTTATAGAGCGTGATCTTCGTTTGTCGAGAGAGGACTTTACTTCTCAATTGCCTACTTAGTCCAAAGAAACACTTGTTGGCAAGAGTGATTCTCCGTTGGATTTCTAGAGTGACATTATTTTCGGTGTTAATGCTGGTTCCCAAATAGACGAAGTCCCTCACCGTTTCAAACTTCTAGCTATCAACAGTGACTTGGCTGCCAAGGCGCAGGTGCGCCGATTCTTTCTTCGATGATAGCAGATACTTCGTCTTGTCCTCCAGCAGTGTTGCCGCTGAAAAATTTCACAAAAGGTCCCAAAAAAGGGTCCCAGGAGGAAAAAAGGAGTCCCCTCTTTTTTTCAAGATAGGAATACGTTTAAATAGGCGTTTCCCATGTTTATTGATGCTGAATGGCTGAGTTTTTTACTATTGCAAGTACGCATACAAATTTAGTAATTTTTAAATGGCTGTAATTAATGTAATAGTGATGATAATCGCATAATTTAAAAAGTTTTTTAGACTTAAAAAACTTCACAGTAAGAATAAGTAAAGTTTTTTGGGAAATGTGTTAAAAATTATAATTATAGGAAAATTCACTTTGAAAATAATAAAATTTTTTCCCATACAAAATGTATGGAAGGGCCAAACAAATGGCGACCTGTAAGGGTTCAGTTACAGAGCTAATTTTTTGCAAGGCTTATTTTCTCATCTATTACTTTTTAGGGGGTTAGGCCCAAACAATTTTCTGTTAGACATGACATTTGGAAATCTGGAAATTTTTTTGGTTTTTAACAAAAATCTATACAAATGCACTTCATTACAGTTTGAAAGTGAAAAAGGTCAAAAGGGTCACGGGGTCCTGGCTCTAAAAAAGGGTCAAATTGACCCTTTAGGGTCCCCAACGGCAACAATGTCCTCCAGCAATTGCACGCTCTTGTAAAATATTGTACCATTGCGGTTTAGCTCTGCTGCTCGAATTATCTCATGGCAAAGCCGTATAAGCTTAGCAGGGAAGTCAAATTCAGACCTGGCGGCATACAGGCAACTCCTTTTTTCGCTGTCAAAGGCGGCTTTGAAATCGACAAAGAGATGGTGTGTGTCGATTCTTTTATCATGGGTCTTCTCCAGGATTTGATTTACCACAATGGGCTTCATTCTTTCACACAATACGCTAGAAAGGAACCTTATATGCGATATTAAGATGATAGATTCCGCGGTAGTTGGTGCGTTTAGCGGGATCACCTTTCTTGTGGATTGGGCAGAGCACACTTAAATTCCAAACTGGAGGCATGCACACGTCTGACCTTATTCTGCATAAGAGCTGATGTATGATTTTTACCAGCTCTTCGCCTCCGTGTTTGGCATCATAGTGAGGTGGTGGGACGACTTTTCCATCGTCAGGGATTGGATATCGGGTTCGACGTCCCCCTCGCAATTTAATAGTAAGGTGAAGTGCTCCCTCCATAATTTAAGTACACTCTGTACGTCGGTTATCAGGTCGCCATTATTGTCCTTACAGGAACTTGCCCAGGTCTTAAAACCTTCCGTCATCCGCCGGATCTTTTCATAGAATTTTCGGGCATCATTTCTGTCAGCCAGAATATCAAGCTCCTCACACTCACGCCTTTCGACGGCACGTTTCTTTTTTCTGAGAAGGCGCCTCTCTTCCGTTTTCCCCTCACGATATCGTTGCCATACACTGCTGGTTGGGCTCGTTCGCAACGTCTCCCTGTTGCCGTTCTGCTAGAACAATAAAACTACGCACATAATTTATTTAGGCAAAAACGCACCGATTTAAAGGATATGCACATCACGAAACCTTCATTTTTTTCCATACATTTTTGGGGCAGTCTAATGTACGTATGTAGATATATTTGTACGAGAAGGGTATGACAACTGTTTATATATACTTTTTAATGATATGATATTTAGGGAATTTATCGTGCAATGAACAACAACAAAAACATCAACAACTTATCGTGCAAATTGCTCACCGATTGGCATTAATCTCGTGCCGCCTCTCTTCGATTTACTATGTATTCACATTTGCAGTAGATATTTACTTCAAATACCCGTAGTACTACCCGAATCCCATGACTCAACTTTAATTTCGTATTCTCGATAAAGCGTGCATGCACTCAGTTCGTATGACAAATAACTTACGTTCAGTATACTTTCAATTCAGTTGGGTTGTTGTTGGTTGCACAAATTCGCATTACAAATAACTAGCAAATAATAAGAAATGGATGAAAAAATGCGGCGGCTCCAGCAGTCGCAACTCTCTTTATGGTTTACGTACATATGTATGGGTGTTGTTTTAGGGGCTCGACCCGAACTGAATTAGCCAGGAAGTGGCAACACCACCGAAAGAGTGGCGTAAAGGGCGCACAAGTACAAATATTCATACATGTGTGAGAATACACATTAGGGTGTGCGTATGTTGTAATCATTTAGAAATGTTGCTTAGTTTATAAAAGCGTGTTCTGGTCCCACAATTCTGAAAGACTTTTTCTTGATAGGCCGTATTTTTGTATACATTTCGCTATAGAAATCCATTATTAAAGCTCGACGCCAAAACGCTCCTAACATGGTGTTTCAAGCTTCCGTAATCCCTTGTGGAAGTCGGGTGTCGATAGGTACTTTCTCCACCGTCACATCTTGTCCTGTGTACATCCCTTGATACAGCCATTACACATCAAGGAAAGTTTTCTATCAAAAACCCTAAGGGTCATCTTCTTTCGTAAACGATTCCGAAGTTTTTATCAAGACAAGTTTGATAAAAGATTTGAAAGGAGTGTGTTTTCGTTCTTCGACAGAGGACCTTACTTTACCCTGAGTCCTATTTTTATTATTGTTTTTTTTTTTTTTTTTAATGTGTACAAATGTATGACCTAAATAGCAGTTTTAGCGGACCATTTATTTTTCAGCCTAGCAAAACTATCTGTCGATACGAGAAAGGCGCGCACCCTAATGTTTTTGCGTTGCAAAAAAAACGGATAAGCCGGAAAGCAGCCCAGATCCCAAATTAATGCAATAATTGAAGCCAATTTAATGTAATTTTGTTCAATTTTGTTTTTGTTGTTACTTGGTCGATGGCTGTCGATGTTGTCGCAGTTGTCGCTGTGCTATTTTTTGTTGCCTTTATGCTTTTTTGTTGATATTTTTTTATGTTTAACGTTGTTGTTCCTGTTTGTTTGCATTGTTGATATGCGTTAAGTGTTTGTTGTGGTTGTTACCTTTTTACTCAACTTTACTTTTTTACTCGACTTCATTTTGTTGGCAGTTAACTATTTATATTTTGTGTTTTTGTTGTTGTTTGAACTATTATCGCGTTTGCAGGAACTGTGGTCCGATGTGCGTAGACTTAAATATTTGTTTTCCTTTGCAAAATAGTTGCATAGTACACAAGGTATGAAACCGATTAAAATAACGTTCTGGTTTCGGTTTCGGTTTTGCAAGGTGTTTCGGTTTCGGTTACGGGTTCGTTCCGGTTTCGGTTTCCAAATAAAAAATTTGAAAACAAAAAATTTTACTACTAAAAAGCTCAAGAATGTAGCTTCAAAATTAGTCTGAATTTTCATAACTTTTTCCCGCGGCAATAATGGGTTTTCTTCAAAATAATAAAAATTATTCATGATATCTATGGAAAAACTCTGAAGATAAACTATTTTTTCTATTAAAACAATATTAGAATGAAAACTAAGTGAAATAATATGAGTGGTGCTTTCTGAGAAACGACCCTAAACATTCTTTTTTTTGGATCTGGATTTTTTTTTTTACGGCTTCATTCAACTATAGTCAAATTTCTTTTTTCAGAATTTTGATACTGAGTTCAAAACGTGTCTTTTGTAACCTTGCTCGACAATCTTCCATGAAAGCTATTCAGGGTACCCTTTGCTAAAACAAATGTGTCTCACTAAAATAAGTGAGACTATAAAAAATTAAAAACCGCTTGGAACCGGTTCTGGCTTTTGAAACGGTTTCGGTTTCGTTCTTTTTCAGATCAAAATAACGGTTACGGTTTCGGTTCCGGTTTCAGTCCTTGATAGTACATTGAAGGTTTTTGTTTTTATAGCGACATATGTTCATAAGAAAATGAGTTCGTATCGTACAAACATGTTCAAATTTTGGTTACGAAGGTGTGTGCTCATCAGTTTATATCGTCGTTTTTAAGTCCTTCAAAAAATGTATGGCGCGATATATCTATACCTATATCTAAAGAGATTTTTGCACCGAGCTTCTCTTCCTAGATTGCCAGTCTCTGCCGAAGCCTATAGCGTGAGAGTCTGTAGGGACTTATTGAGAACTTCCAATTCTGACGTTGGCCCATGGGGATTTGTCTTCAAACTTTGTTTTAAACCTATTTTTAACCTAGGTAATAACTTTTAAGATATTGCGGGATTACGGGTTTCGTAAACTTTTGCTCTACGCTCTATAAAAGTATATATGATATGAAGAAATTTTCAAAACGCAAAGAAATTTTATCTTTGGATTTGTTATTCCACGATATACAAATCACACAACCCTGGTAGGTACATACAGATTTTCCTTCTACACGTCTATAACCCCTAATTAGGGAAACGTATCTTTGGATTATGTTGGGAATAAAAAGGACTTTTTCTTTACTCGGGATACATGTCTGCACAATGGTCAGTAACCATACGCTGGGTGTGTCATTGTTAGTGTCACTGCCAGTAAAAAGAACAAAGATAATTACGAATACAAGATTTTGTCTCCTTTCAAAACTGCGAATTGGTGTAAGTCGAAGACATCCTCTAAACACCCAATAGTAACTTAAAACATTAACTACTTTTCTATGTTAATTGCCCCAACCACATTATTCAATCATTTGAAAAGGTGGCAAATTTGTGGTTAACGAACCTTCTTCTTCTTCAAACAGAAATATCGCATGTGTAATTACTTACATCTGCACTTATTAGTGGAGTAGCACACGCACCTTTTAGTACATTTAATGATTTCTAATTGCTTTCAAATGAACAACTTATCGACGAGTCCTTTGTGAGTTTGCGGTTTCTTTGAGTTCGTTTGGTCAGTAAAATTGTTTTCCTTTTGGTTTACCACAGAACTTAAACACCCATGGGAAGTGTGCCACAGTTGGTAAAATTTCGTATTGTTAAGGGCGATTTTTGAATAATATATATTTTATTTGTTATCTGAAAATAAAATACAATTAAGTGGAAATAGTAAAATTATTTCCATTTCTAAGTGGCCATTCAAAAGAATCAGTAATTTCAATGCTAAGGTTTGTATTTAAAAGTGGACTATGTTTCAGCATGCAGAGTCGGAGCAAGGCTTTAGTCAAAGGTGGGAAGGGAGATGATTTTAATGGGCATGTAATGATATCTGAGGTATAAGAACTCAGCCTAGTTCTTACAATCTTTGTCAAATAACGTAGAAACAGGGGCGTCGATTCACTCTTAAGTTCACTCCTGCTTTCTTAGAATGGTCAAGGGCTCTAAGGATCGAAATATCGTAAACATTTTATTTCTGAAAACGTAATACACATTTTGATCGCAGTTTAAAGCATCTCCTGAGTCAAGGCAGTACCCTGAAACATATTTCTGGATATAGTTAAGCCCTTAGCGGGTACTACAGCCGAATTATAACTTAGTGAAAAAATTGTAGTTAGCTATATGTATGTATTAATATAACTAGTAAAAATAAGTCATCTAATAAGTCATTCCTGTCTCGCCTTAATCATACCCCTTATTTTATACGCGCATGTCTTGCTAAGTAAAAGTGTTTTCGAAAAACCATTAAGGCAATGGACAAAAGTAATTTGGCTACACGTACCTACATAACTATGACGTAGTATGTATGTATATTTCTATAACCTATTGAGTTTTCACCTGATCTTCGCGTATGCTTCCATTGTAACTGCACATCAAGTATAATGCATTCCAGCTGTCAACTATGGCGCCGAACGTCTATCGAATAAGAATGCAAGTAAATTGAAAGTCTAAGTCTTCAAAATGCGATGCTATCATTAAATGGCAGCAAATCATAATTTATATTTTCTAGTTTTTTTTAGACCCCATTGTCCCGCCACTATACCCACCAACAACTCTACAAATACATGTGGATATCATAAATACGTACCTATGCATGTATGCACATAAGTCACTCACACCTGCACTACCTGCCGCTCCTTGTTCTCTGTTCGTCGGCTTGTTCATCCATCCAGGCGTTAATATAGTACAATGTTAGAATTTATGATAGAAGCTAATGCATATTCGAAGCCGGTTGACCAAGTCGAGCCAACAAAAATAGTAAGGGCAAGGTGGTGCTCATATTAGTTGCTATATTATGTAGAATGGGTACGTATGTATGTAAGTCTATACCCAGGCAGTCACACCAGCTTGTATCACATTACGTATAAACTAATACCTTAAACAATCCATCTATTTGAAGAAGACTTTCCAATAACTTTTCTTTAAGAGCTTTGGAGTAAGATGCTTTTTAGTTTTCATTTTCAAGCCAAAGTTTTGCATAGTACAGGATATATGAAGCTTTGGTTATTTTTAACATCGGGATGTTCTGCGACATGTCAGTTGTCAGATTTCCTACCGAAAAATACCATACTCGAACTAATTCAAAATATATCGTTTTCCAGTCAGCTCAAAAAAGGGAAAACTAAAATAATTTAATAGATAGTACGCAGGGGTTATATTTTCGGGACCTTGCGAAGAAAGCACATTCAGAAAAAACTTTCCTTGCCGAATAAAATTTCTCTGTCCACTACTTATTTCCCTGGTCTTAGGAAAATAAAAAAAATAATCACTTTTCATTGGTCTTATATTGTCTTCACTGTAAATCAAACCACAATATTAGAATGCAGAACTCAGGGGTCTACCATGATGTCAATAATTTCACGCGTATAATTACAGCTTTGTTCTGAACATGCCATTGTCTTTAGGAAAAGTGAAAAAGAATATTTTTTCATATTCAGGGTACTTCAAAACTTTCCATATTTTAGACAACAACTTTGATCTTTTTTGAACTAGTTTGAAATATCAATCAACATAGTTTGAAGTTTGACTGCATGGTAGGCATAGTTAAAACACTTTTAATAATCATTTAGATGTATGTAACAACCTCGTATTATTAGTGTTGTTGCTACGATTATTCTATGCACAGTAGGTAGTTTGGTAGTCGCTTTAAAAATTGCCACTTTGTATCTCGCAACGAATCCGAAAGCGCTGCATCGTCTCATCCCAGTTAGTTGCTATATCGTATGTCGTAGTATGGTAGGAAAACACCTTTGGCACTTAATCAATTGGAATTCCTGTTCACCAGGCAAACCTTAGTATGTATTAATATACTAAAATGAGTATACAGGTGCGTCGCTGTGGGGGTGCTTTGAGCTTGCAAACCCTTAAGCGAGACTTTGTTAGCTTGGTAGAACAATATTCCTTAACAAAAGCAGTGCAGTCCATGTTATTATAGCCAACGAATAACAATTTGAACTTAACTATAGCCTTGGATTTGTCTCATTTCGTGCATACCTACATTCAAGGGCGGATTTAGGGGTGGGGCTGTGGGGGACGTGCCCACCCCAGGCGGTATTTTTATGTACTGTGAATGCTCTATCACAATGCTTTTTTAGTCGAAAAAGACAAAAAAAAAATTGAATTTTTACGTGAGTTCTGTATATTCCTGTACTTGTTTATTTGTAGCCTAAACTAATGTGTACCTACCCTCCGATACTATTCAAAGCTGCGCCCGTGATTATCTAGACGTATCCAGTGGCCTATACATAAATATTGATATCCAGTTTCCTTTCAAATTCGTTACGATATTAAAATAAAACAACAAATCATGGTCATTTGACAGGCGTCCAAAAAACACGTCTCGTATCTATCGTAAACAGCTGCTAAGTTAAATGACCAGCTCGACGATCAGCATGAAAACCGGCAGCGCGCGGCGGTCACATCGATCAATATTGACAGCTTTAGAAAGAAAATAAGAAAATCGGTTAAAATAAAATCAAGAGGCAGGAATGTTCAAAAGTACCATATTCATATCTATATTTAAATACATATGTTTATAGGTATAAGTCGCAAAACGCTTAATGCTGAATTTTCAGGGTTTCATTTAGAATAAACGGATTAGTTATATATCTTAAGAGCATATAATTTCGGTACTCACGGGAAAAAACATCAGTTAGTAGGTATATCCTCAAAATAACTTGCATGCTGTAAGTTGAGTAATAATGGAAACATCGCCAAAAAGGTGTTCGCTAAAAAAAAAGAAGTAAGGAAAGCTGTCTTCGGCTGTGCCTATCATGGATAAAGCGTTCAGCAGAATCAGTTCGTCAGTACGTTGAAACAACTGACAGCAAAGTAGACTGTAGGTGTTTGTATGCGCAACGCCAGATACGACGGATAGGTCAAAAAAGAATTTGCTCTAAAATTGACGTACGTCATGCAACTGACGTATTGGCGGACTGATTCTCCTTAACGCTTAAGCGTAACTATTTTTACTGTTCGATCCCCAGTACAGCGTGTGTTAATTTAACTTTAGCTCATACCGAAATTATCGGAACTATCGATTATATGGGGGCGATGTGTTATATTGTTCCAATCTCTTTGATTTTTTAACATCGACAGTCCACATTCTAAAAGAGCAATAGTTACAAAATTCACGTTCCTACATATCCAATTCCAGAATTTATATCCGTTTATCGGAACAATCGATTATATGGGTGCTATGTGAAATATTTATCCCATCTCAATGATTTTCAATATTGCATATATAAAAATAGCTATACTTACAATATTCACGGTCCTACCGGTTTAATTACAGGAGTTATAGCCCAAAATCCGTTTATGGGAGCTAATGTAATATTGGTCCGATCTTGCTGGTTCTGACAAATAATTTTTATATTAGAAAATGGTGGCCGCATACCAAATTTCAGCCAAATATCTCAAAAACTGAGGGACTAGTTTGCGTTCAAACAGACAGACGGACATGGCTAAATAAACTCATCTCGTCATCCTTATCATTTCGGTATACTTATTGATGGGCCCGTCTCTTCTTCTTCTCATACTTACAAACATCGGACCAAAGTTATAATACCATTTCATATTCATGAAAGGTATAAAAATCTCCAAGCTTACTGAAATGTACCAAATAATCAAAAAGAAGTCGTTCCCATTTCTTACTATATATATCATTTACAAAATTATAACCATTTTTTCATGTTCCGAACCACAACACCTCTAATCTAAATTCCTTTGAGTTATATTAAAATATACACACAGAAATTACCGTTCCGGTGGGCGAAATGTATCCTGCATCGGTAGTGTGTTTCAGCCATTAGTAAAAAAAATATTTTCAAAGAGCAAGCAAGTGGAAAATGTTTATTTAAGATCGTCAATAGGAACTAGGAACTTTTATGAGCAATAACTGTTGGCTTCAGCCATAGTGTATTTCTTATGGCTGGTTTTCATTAGGTCAAAATATCACATCAAATGGTGGCATACTAATGACAACGGGCTGGCATATGGTGTCAATTGCGTTAGCAGTCAGTTTTGACCACTCATTATCATATAAAATGACATGCATGTGAAAACGGTAAAATTTCAGTATGACAGCGCAGTTGGCAACGATTGACACTCAAAATAGATTTGCCAACATGTTGGCAAATTGGTGTCATTCGTCGTACGAACAGATGATATAAGCATCACAAATTAAAAGTTTTGTAAAATTTGTAAAACTGTGATTTATTAACTTTTACAAAGCTTTTTAATGTTTTTTGATAATAAAAATGGAGGAAACGATGGAAGTGTAGCGTAGAACCCACACTTTTCTCTTCTTCGTAGACTCGGCCCAACCCACCATTGCTTCTGCTTTCTTAACTGGCCCCTCTTCCGCGTCCATGCCCTCAACGTTGTCACAAAGCACAGCGTCACAGAAGCTATTCCAATTTGTTTCTTTGGGAATTGTCTACTTTAGCTGTCAACTGCTAATAAATTAGCTAAAATTATTGAAGGGGGCTCAAAAGACGGGGTTTGGCCTCAGGATCACGAATCCAGAAGCGATTTTTTAATTTTTCTTTCAGTGAAATGTTATGGTCAAAAAACCGAAAATTGACCCGGGTGCGATAACAAAATTGGGGCGGAATCCAGGGTATTTATGTGCAGAACACCTTTCTGAGTTGGTGGCCTTCGGCCGCGCTTATAAAATATGGAAATATCTCTTCAGAGAAGGAAAATATTAAAAAAAAAACGCTTCCGGATTCGTGTTCCTGAGGCCAAACCCCGTCTTTTGAGGCCCCTCCCATAATTTTAGCTTTTTTTTATTAGTTGACAGCTAAAGTAGACAATTACCCATATATTTTTGCGGATATTATTTAGCGCGTAAAAACTAATGGCGGCGATAGACCAACAGGTTATCATAACCTCTAACGAGATTTTTGCCGAGCTTCTCTTTCCAACTTGTGGTGTGTTGCTTTTGAGTTTTTCCTACAAGTTGGCGGGACCTACAGTTTTTTGCCGACTCCGAACGGCACTTGCAAAGCAAATAAAATTTTTTGCTGAGAAGCTTCTCATGGCAGCAACACACCCGGTTAGTTTGCCAAACTACTGCGAGGGGCGACCCCGTTTTAGAAAAATTATATTTCTAAATAATTTTTGATGTTACTTTTGCCGGGCATCGAACCGCCACGACCGGGTGTAGAAGGCCGAACACTTAGCCGCTACACCACGGCGGCGTAAACCAATTATTATTTTGCGCGTTTTTAATTAATTTTTTGTTTGCCACAATGTATCAGCTGATCAGCTGTCAAACAAATTTACTTCGCGATTGACATCAGTGATGAAAACAGGGATGCAAGCGACTGACACGAAAATTTGACGATGCTCATTGACACGCACTGCTTTATCGACTTCATGTCACTTTTAGAGACGTAATGAAAACACATATGCCACCAAATTTCTATGGTGACAGTTGAGTCAGTTTTTGAGGTCAGTCATTTTGACCTAATGAAAACCATCCTTTAGAATCTTCGACCCCTCATGGGGTATGGTAGGCCGAGCATACTACCGCTATACCACGCGGACGCCAGTAAAGGCTTAACTGCATAAAACTTTGCAGGATGTACCATTATACAAAGTTTGTGGAACGTAAAGCGAGGCAAAATTTTTGCAAATGGGCAAAAACGAGGCGCGCATCTGTCAAAGTTCCACAAAGTTATATGTAAGTCGGCCTTAATAAACATAACAATAGTTTTGTTGTTCACAGCATTTTGAAACTAAACCCGAAACGAAAGCGTAGCCGAAATCGGATTTTTACTTTGGTTATAATGAAACAACCCGAACACAAGTGAGTCGTTCAACTTCAAGAAACATCTAGACGGTTCAATGAGTTAAGGCTAAACTCCGTCGTTTTCCAGCTAGAGGTACAGGACGCCTGGAAAACACAAGAGTCTAGTGATGGTGCTAAGAGGAATCAGCTATAGCTATTATGCGGCGCTTTTATGCATTTGCAAATTTTGGAGCTTTGCGCGTCACTCATGTGCTTTTGTATGGCATGCGTTTAATGAATTTTGGCTCAAAACAACATTATATTTCGGTTGACAAGTCAGCCATGGCGCGCGCCGCGTACAATCACAATTTGCAATTTACAAACAAAATGTTCCATTGCATATTGCAGGTAAATTGTATGTCAAAACAAAAGTGTAGGATTTGTTGTATGGTGAATAGCAAAATGAAATGAAAGCAAGCGTTGCATGACACCGTTGACGGGTCAGTTTTTATTTTTTTGTTTGAAAATTTACTTTTAAATTTCGAGGGGTGCAACAAGTTTATTAGTGTGTTGACGCAAATTAACAGAGACTCGCAACGCTTTGTCATTGTGTTGAGCGCTTGCAAAAATCCTTTGCCGCTCAAATGTTAGCTGAATTACAATTTGCACAGCGATGTTAACGTTTTTAAATGGCAAAAGCCAAATAATTTGTAAATGTCATGAAATTTTGACAGTTTGTGGTGATATTTTGCAAATTACATTTGTAATTGCAGCGACGATTGGCGTACGACGGACGTACGGGCGGCAAGTGGTCTGCTTGTGCGCTCCGTCCGTAGCTGATCGCATTCGCCAAATTTGAAATGAAGCGAAATGAAATATCAAAGGTGGAATTTTTTTATGTTGAACGCCGACGACGACAAGTAGTGCCACACAGCTGGTGCGCGTTCACAATCGTACGCAATCTCTCTTTGCTGCACCATAATTACGCTAATCGAAATGACAAAGTGTATTTTGATCAAAGTTAAACATTTGAAGAAAACATGCGCTGCGCGGGCTGTCTGCATTCGAGGCCTAATAGCTAATCGTAAACATATTGATTTAATTTCAGAGCAAAAGCAGTGAATTGGCTTTGGCATATGTTTTGTGCTTGCGAAATTGCAGTACTGGCAGCTTTCGGAAATAAGTAGATAAATGGCCGATTGAAGTTTTAAGATTTTGACCTAAAAACTATGAAAGTGTTTCTGGAAAATCGAAAAAGTAGACAACTTTGGTGTGGCGAACTTTCAGTGTTCGGGTAAGATCTTATTAATGATTAATTTCTATTTGTCTATCCTTTCCTATTCTATTCTCCATATTCTTCATACTCCTCGTTTTCCTCTTTAATAGCATATTTTTATTTTTCTCGCCATTTCCCTTCATACTTTTTTTTTCTTTTTCGCTAATGCTATCCCTATCCCTATCCCTATCCCTATCCCTATCCCTATCCCTATCCCTATCCCTATCCCTATCCCTATCCCTATCCCTATCCCTATCCCTATCCCTATCCCTATCCCTATCCCTATCCCTATCCCTATCCCTATCCCTATCCCTATCCCTATCCCTATCCCTATCCCTATCCCTATCCCTATCCCTATCCCTATCCCTATCCCTATCCCTATCCCTATCCCTATCCCTATCCCTATCCCTATCCCTATCCCTATCCCTATCCCTATCCCTATCCCTATCCCTATCCCTATCCCTATCCCTATCCCTATCCCTATCCCTATCCCTATCCCTATCCCTATCCCTATCCCTATCCCTATCCCTATCCCTATCCCTATCCCTATCCCTATCCCTATCCCTATCCCTATCCCTATCCCTATCCCTATCCCTATCCCTATCCCTATCCCTATCCCTATCCCTATCCCTATCCCTATCCCTATCCCTATCCCTATCCCTATCCCTATCCCTATCCCTATCCCTATCCCTATCCCTATCCCTATCCCTATCCCTATCCCTATCCCTATCCCTATCCCTATCCCTATCCCTATCCCTATCCCTATCCCTATCCCTATCCCTATCCCTATCCCTATCCCTATCCCTATCCCTATCCCTATCCCTATCCCTATCCCTATCCCTATCCCTATCCCTATCCCTATCCCTATCCCTATCCCTATCCCTATCCCTATCCCTATCGCTATCCCTATCCCTATCCCTATCCCTATCCCTATCCCTATCCCTATCCCTATCCCTATCCCTATCCCTATCGCTATCCCTATCCCTATCCCTATCCCTATCCCTATCCCTATCCCTATCCCTATCCCTATCCCTATCCCTATCCCTATCCCTATCCCTATCCCTATCCCTATCTCTATCCCTATCCCTATCCCTATCCCTATCCCTATACCTATCTCTATCCCTAAACTATCTTTTTTATTCTATTGTATTCAAAATTGAACTTACTTGGGACATAAGGGACACCCTAATGTACTTACATATGTATGTCCGTAGTGTAGTGTATATCACCATTAATTACTACATGTTAGATCTATAAAATGAAGTGGCGCAATAACATGTCAGCGTCAAAGAAACACGTTTAAAGTTCTTCTAACACTAATCGCCATCGTTCGCGGAACGCATCCTGCTGCCACAAAAAAAAAGAAACAACATAGTAAACGAGCGAACAGGTGCAAATGCAATGAACATACTGCAAGCTGTAGGAATTCCATTGTCCGCCAGTTGACATAGAGTCAGGGCAAAGAAGTCAAACGATGGCCAAGCAAGTTAATATTAAGTGGAAGTAGTAATTGTGGAACTGTCTTTGGCGGGGCTAAGGCGCAGGCGCAGCACGGCACTTACTTCACATTTTATTACATCTCGTTTTTGTGTGCGTTGTAGATTGTTCGTAGAAATAGAGTTGTAGTTGGTCGCCTAGACCTGAGTTCTTACTCAGATACTCGTACAACATCATAAAAATGCGTACGCACCCCTTGCCCCTTTGCCTTCTTGTCACTTGGTTACACCTTTTTCCATGCCTTTCTTGATATGAACGTCTTTGCCAGTTGGCCTTTTATTAAGTATTCAACACTACATGCTGGCACATACGATTGTCACAAAGTCCTTCGCTGCATAAAGTAGCCGCTATCGCGCTTACAGATCGCACATTTTGTGTGGAGATAATACTACGCTCGCACTCCTGCACATTCGGCCTTTATCGCCTTTTGCCTCTATGTTCCATGGCCCGTTTGGCGTGGAGCGGCGCGCCTTCGTCAGTCATCCGAATCAAATAATTTTTGTGTTTTATGACTATTATATACGCATTTGAATATTAAACAATATAATATGCATTTTTATGAGCGTACATATGAACTAGGGAAGCACAGACGCATTCCTACACTGCCGGTTATCTAAATAGGTTGACCACTTTTTTTCTCGAAATAACTTCCGGGTCGGCTTTATAATAACACCCTATAGGCCTATTTTCTTTTTTTATGAAAAACCACTGCGAATTTTCCAACGAAACTTGGCATAAACATTCAGAAATACTTTATTTCACTCAATTTAACAAAATTTGACCAAAAACATGTTTCGAAAACAATAATAAAAAAGGCCGTGGCGGTATGGACGGCAGGAGGAGCCGTGTTTTACATAGAAATCTAACAATGCTTTCCTAGAAAAGCGGAGTACAATTTTGTGATGGGAATGACCCCTGTATCCAACGGAAAGTCATTTTTTTAATCGTATGGTCTTTTCGTAAAGTTTTCCCTAACGTCTTTCGATTTCCCTTGAGACGTGTCATAAGTTACGGCTCGGTAAAGCAACTGAGAATAAAAGTACACTCTCGACGAACAACGATCTTGCTGTAGAAGTCTCTCATCATACCTGTCCTGGTACACTGAGTATTCGAGAGAAAAGTTTTCCAGAAATACTTGCGGTCCTTTCTGGCGGCAGGTATCGAAGGAAGGAGCTTCACTTAGATCAAGCCTATTGTAACGAAGTAAAGGCCAAAGATCCATTGGCCCGACCATGTTACCCGGTAGTAGCACCGGGGCTAACAGGCTTTTTTATTTTATTTTCTAGTTTAGTTAGCCAACAGGGTTTATCCCGGAAGATTATCACCCACATCCTTAACAATCCTCAAACCCTCGAGGAGTGTTTTGTGGTGACAAAAAAATCGCATATGGGACATTCCATCGTGACTCCTGGGACATTTGACTCGAGAGCTTAGTCAACTTTGACTTAATAAACTGACATTGGGATTTCAATTGCTATGAAATATATTTATGGACATGGACAAATATCCAATACAATAAATGCATTAAAAGAATTGGCGAAATAACAACAAATAGCTTTATAACTACTCCGTAAGTGAGTGTGACTCCTGGGAAACCGAAAAATCCCTTTGTTGCACCTTTGTGAGCACGAAAACGAATTTTATCTTTACAGGTCAACTTTGAACTACAATTTGTATATGATCGAAAGTACATACTACATAGTACCATATTCTTTAAAAATAAGATCAGTATTGGCTTTTAGAAAATTTTTACAAAGGTTAAAGAGTGTGACTCCTGGGACATTTTCCTGTTTTTTCGTGATACAATTTTTAAGTTTTTTCAGTATTATCGATGCAGTTCCTTAAAAATTTAGCTATGCAACTAGTTACCCCTAACCCATGATAATAAAAAGACCTTTATTGTAAAGTTCTGTCAGAGCAGTGGGAGTTTATGGCATTTTAAAAATTTGGTACTTTTCCTCTTTTGGGTGGAATGTTCCATATCATCAAATTTTTTTCGCATACACTAATAGTTGATACTATTCAGATGAACGGTATTGTACCATGCATTACACAGGCCGATAGGTTAAATGAACGTTAAAAATGCGTTCCCGCACCTCTTTAACTAAAAATATTGCAAAAGAGTAAAACAAGACCTTGCAGCTGGAGCCAAAGGCCTGAGACAACTGGTAAGCCGTAAGGCAGCGAGTTTCCTGTTCATTTGTTAGCAATTTGATGTCAAATAATTTTTTCGAATTTGACTATTTAACTGCACCTATTCGCAACTCGTTGCCATTTAAGCCATTAATTCGTTTTGTTCAAATAAAAAAATATTAGCAATACAGAAGGTTGTCCGTTGTTTCCAAAGGTCCTGTCTGTAAATAATCAATGAAAACTACGAAGAGGCGAAAATGGCCTAGGCGGTTAAGCGTCAATAAATGACGCACGCTAAGATTAGATTAGATAGTTGGGATTAGTCAAATTCAGGGTTGTAAAAGAATGCACTCATATGCGAATGAAATCAGTGGAAGTCTTTTTCAATGACTTCAAGTCATGACTTTGAAGTCATTTTGAGAAGTCACTAAATGACTTTATTTTTTGCGTAAAGTCACTAACTATTTACAAGAAAAAATTATATAACCTACTTATAATGATCCATAATAACCACTTTATTTTTAACGAAAATAGTCTATACGGGGGCTGAAGTTGGCAGAGTGTCGAATGTTCATTCATAACACAATCGAAGATATTAAGATATTGTGATTTCGTAATTCGGATATAAGACTCATGTTAACTTTTCATAAAGAGTACTAAGAAGATCCATAACTAATTATTTGTATAATATATTTTAGAGTTTAATACATGTTGTTTGAGTAAAAATAGTTTGCGATCATGTCTTGTATGCCACAGGTAAATTGACTTCAAATGACTCCAACTGACTTCAGAAAGAATTTTGATTCAATGAATGCAATACATGAATAACCAAAAAATGAATGAAAAAAAGAATTTGAAGTCGCAAAATGAAGTCTGAATAATGACTTCATTTTTGAAGTCGAAGTCAAAGAATTCAAAAAATGGCTGCAATCTTTTTACGATAAATCACAAAAGAATGCATTTTTGCAATTTGAGCTGTATAAGCATATATCCGACTGTACGTTGAGAAGTAGTCAGAGAATCCTTCCAATAGGTCGGTCCATAGAACACGTTTAAACCAATGTGAACATTTTAATCTTACTTAAAGATATGAAAAGTGGCGTTAGTCCCAAGCTTCTTTCAAACATATTCAGGATTCATACAGTACTGACCGCATATGTACAGTCTACCAATGTGCTTTTATATATGTACATATATGCGTCTAAGTAGTAGGACTGAATGGCGTGTATCAGGTTATGTTATTGTCCTACCCCGTACGCCGACAATACACCCATAAATGACGCAGTCGACGAATTAATTACTATAAAAAGAAAATTAAACTGTCATTAGTTCACCTTTGGTCATACATACATATGTACATACCTACCAACATTAACTGAGCGAGCAGTCTGTGTCCATCAGTTACTTTTTTTACCTTCTGATGCCGCGACTCTCGTGTTCACCAATGCTTGACTGATATTTGACTTCGCACCTTCTATTCAAAACCTATTCAAGTTTTCATCATAAAAATTTGAACAGATTTAATGCTGTCCAGCCCATCACCAACACCACCCCAAAAACATCACACCAACACCAACGTCGTCATTGTCTTCATCATTGTCATATGAGTACTTAGCTCTTGTCCGTTGGTCTGTACTTTGCGGCACTCTTGACAAGTTTTTTTGTTTTTCAAAACTATTGTAAGGGAATTGTTGTTGCGCTTGTGGCTAAGCTGTGGTTGGGGCTTTGATTGCGTTTTGAAAGACAATTAGGCTTTTTGCCTTGATGTCGGCTCTTGGTATCTCGCCGCCCTTGTCGTTTATCGGTCGTCCATTCATTCATTCGTAAAGTTCCACTTTCGTTAGCTTATGGCGGCTATGGTCGCTTTGAAGTTGTTTTGTACGCGCCGCACA
The DNA here is from genome assembly GCA_964058755.1 of Campiglossa producta. NCBI lineage: Eukaryota > Metazoa > Arthropoda > Insecta > Diptera > Tephritidae > Campiglossa > Campiglossa producta. The sequence continues at coordinate 525,168 of CAXKVI010000035.1, read as the reverse complement.
TAATGCGTACCTCCAAGAAGTCAAATGTACTTACAAGCATAGATATTAGACCGTGCAGAGAAATTTCAAGTCTCTTTATTTGCATATCAGGAAAGGTTATAATTGCGAATTAATCTTATCTCTTCCTTCTAATGAAATTAAAAATTCAAATAAAATAAAATCTAATAAAACAAGATTAAATAAAATAGAATAGAATAAAATAAACAAAATAAAAGGAAAATTAAAACAAAAAATTAAATAAAGTAAGACAAAATATAATCAAAAATAAAATGAAGTAAAACAGAATAAAATAAAATAATTAAGTTACTGTTATTATTGGCCATTATATATATTACGAACTTTGGAAATTTTTGTGGATTTTGACAGTCGGATAATATTTATGAAATTATTCTTTTGAGTTTTTGGCGAAAAAAAGTTGAAAAATTTCCCATACAATACCAACTGCGATGATTGCAATTTCGATCTTGTTGAAGGATCTTGTCAAACCACTTTGTATTGTAAACATTTCTAAGCAACAATACAAAGACAAGATCCTTGGTATTTTTTGTAGCATTTTTCAACTTGTTTTCCATAAAAAAAAAACTCAAAAGAATAATTTGATAAAAATTATTCGACTGGTCAAAAGTCCACAAAAATTTCCAAAGTTTGTAATAAAAGAAAGTACTCATATGATTTTAATTCAAAAGTTGCCATACCAACATACACTGAAATAAATATTTTTTTTTCTTTTTGCGATCGGCCTAGTAAAAACTTAAGAGCAAGTGTTTGTTGAATTGCCGCGAAATCATTTTACACTTTCCAAGATTGCTACTTAAGGCGATTGTTCGCAAGCTCGACCCATATGTATGTACTTTTTTTTGTTTGGTAAGCAATATTGAGAGGTACTTATAAAATGTGTTTGTCTATCTATCTAAACGTTTCAATCTATAGATATGTTTTATGGGACGATAAAGAAGTGGGCGTCTAAGTATGCGTTTATTTTACCAAAAAAGCAAACTCATCTTCATTCACTACAAAAGTTTACCTTACAGGTTTATTTATTAAAGTCATGTGACCTGATGACTTGCTGTAGGCGTAACAAATTTAAAATTTTGTATACTCTTAAAATATACTTATGTGTGTACTTTATCAAACTGGGATCAACATTGGCCAAGATATTCACTTTTCGACCCGATACCAGAGAATAAGTGCCTTGCCGTTGGATCAGAATGAATTTAGCTGAGCTAAATGTGAGTGGACGACACTTGCCGAAGAATTTCTCTTACTGTCGCTCTAATTCAATTTGTTTAACTCTATTTTGTTCAGTCTATGCTTTGAAAGCAAGTGGATGTATTTGTATGCCAATTGTGGAAGGTGGGTAGGTACATGCATACATTTTCCTTTCGGTAACATATCCTAACATTGAATAAGTTTTTATTTAGTTGAAGTCATCGAGGAATCAAAAACGTCAAAAGTTTACTCTGAAAAATGTAGGTATAGTGACTTACCATTAGAGGCTAGATTTAATAATCAAAATAGATCCTAGCCGATCGGTTTACATAAGGGTTAAAAATGAAGAAATATTTTCATGGCAACAGTCGTTTTATTATTTTTATGCTTATTTAGAATGCATATTAAAATATGAATAAAGGAGTGAACAAAGGGGTCATTGAATGTACTATTTGCGTACATAGTTGCTTACAAATATGCATAAATTTATATATTTCCTAAGCCTTTATAGTTTTTCCATGAATTTATGTACTGTCACACAAAAGAATGTTGACAAATGCTTTACAAACTTTAACGAATTATAATAAATGATTTAACACATGTAGATTTAAAAAAAGTTTCATTTGACTTGAAAAAGTTTCATTTCATTTGGAAAAGGTTTCATTCGACCTGAAAATGCTATATATGTATTATACAGACCTCGCAGGTAAAATCTTAAGTTCCGAAGCGATGAGCTTTTAGGGAATTTGTAATTCCTATTAGTTAGAATAAAAATAAATAAATAAAATAATGATGCCAAGGAGATTGGCGAAACGTCGAACAAGAAGTGGAGATAAATAATAATAATTTTCTCATGAGTCATATGTGACTAAAGCGACCGTATTGAAGTAAGTTGATGAGTCACATGTGACCCTTTTTTCTATAAAACTTAGGGAAGCTTTATATATAGCTTATATATTTGTGAGTTCTATGGGATGTATCAAATTCCCAAACTTTAGAAAAATGAAAGAAAATTTTTTATTCTTTTTATGGAGCGAGATTACTTTAAAACTTCGATTTGTTTTTCATCACCTCCCATTGAGCTAGAATACTTGAAAATTGAGAATATATTCATATTACTCAGTTAAGCAATACAAAAAATAATGGGCGTGGGGAATTCTTAAAGCTCTTTGTATGGAGACAGGGAAGTGGATATATTATCCAATAAACGGCCAGAAAAATATTTAAATAGATAAATAAAATAATAGTATTATATAAAAATAAAATATCAAAAAATCATTATATAATGACCAGGAGGATTCATCTATAAAAGTATATCATTTTAGCCATTTCCGTTACCGAATTATGTTAAATTAGGTGATTTTCCAAATTTTCGATATCGAAAGTGGGCATGGTCGGAGGACGATTTGATCCAATTTCATCAGGTAGGTATACTCCCATCGATACTAGTATGCTTAGTGCCAAAGTGCATCGTTCTATGTAATCAGGGCGGTGCCACGCCCACTTTAAACAATTTATAGAAAAATCAATAGAGAACGACCAGGATGATTCACCTATAAAATTATATCATTTTAGCCATTTCAGCTACCGAAATATGTCAATTTATGTGATTTTAGAAATTTTCGATACCGATAAAGGAGGCGTGGTTATTATCCGATTTCGCCCATTTTCAATAGCAACCTACCTTGGGCAGAAAGTAGCCTGTATACAAAATTTCATGCAAATATTTAAATTTTTACTCAAGTTATCGTGTACACTGACAGACGGACGGACATGCTTTAATGAACTTTGCTTTCCAACCTAAGAACTTTCATATATGGAACTCTATATCTATCCTGATTATTTTGGACAAAATTATAATACCCTTGTACTAGTACTAGTACGCTGGGTATAAAAATAGAGTAAAATGCAATACAAAATAACATATAATAAAAAATTAAAAAAGAAACAAATAAAATAAAACAAAACAAATTAAGTAGAGTTATTAGAGTAAACAGAAAACAGAAAAAAAATAAAATGATAAAAAAAAATTAAATGAAAAAAAAAATAATAATAATAAGTTTAAAATAATATGTATATATATATGTAGATATATATATATATGTATAACAAACTAAAATAGAATAAAAAATTATAAAGCATAAAGGAAATTATATTAAATAATAATAAGTGTTAAAATTAAATTAAATAACATGAAAGTAACATTAAAGTCAAATTTTTGAGAACAATTTCATGGCCAAATTTAAAATTGTCAATTAAAATATCTAGAAATGATAATAATTTAAGTATGATGGAACTATTTCCAATGTCGTCCTCTAGTTCTAGTTGTTAACCAGAAATTTTGAACACCAGTTTCGCTTCGATGGTCATGTGAATAGTTACTTCCTACGTATTCATTTACTTACATACACTTTTAAAAATATTAAATTTTTTCGTTCAATACATAAATATCGAACAAATTCGTGAAAAATTTAAAAATTCGTGTCGCGAGCATGAAAAAAAACATTAAAAAAACCTCTCAAAACATGGCTTTGAGTTTATTGTTTATTACAATCGCTGCTATGAAGGAAAAAAAAAATGGAATTTATGCAAATGCCATGCCAATATAAAAGCTCATCAATTTTGTATAAAGACGAGCACGTGTTAATCAGCGCCTGTTAGTGAAACGTGAAATGCCACTCAAATGACTGCGAAAGGTGAACCTAACGTCAAATTTTTTATGTTCGTCAATAAAATATAATTTCGTGGCTAGTTTGGCAAATGTTGTGGAATGCGATAAAAAATGCATGCAACTACGAGGTACATGCCACAGAAAAAATCATTTTGCATTTATTCAGTTTTCTCTTTTTTCGACGGTTTGCACAGTGGGCAAGTAGTTGAAAACTATTTAGCATTTAGGGGAACTAATTTTAATTCTTTTTCCCCAAAACACGATTTTTTAACTAAATGGGTTGTTTGTTCACAAACTTCCAAAGTCAAACCGTAAAATCAGAAAACCACAATAATTTGAATGCCTGATTTCTTGGAACGGCCCACTTGAAGAAGACTTTCATTGAATACTTTTTGTAGGGATTTTTTTTCTACAAAGCTGTATGTATTTAAATTGTTTTACTCAATGATTTAGCAAGAATTAGATCAGTTCTTAAACATCTATAAAAATATTAAGAAATATTAAGATCTGATTATAATTATTGTTATTGTGAGGCCTTTTTACACCGCGATCATTTTTACGATCTATTGTGTATGACCTTATTGCTCTATGCGGAGACTTTTATAAATTTCAGCACTTCTTCAGGTCTTTTATCTCATATCGCGATGCATTTTTAGTCGAAGAGGACAAAAAGTAATTGAATTTTTATGTAAGTTCCATATATTCCTGTACTTTTGAGATAAACTAAGTATGGTACTTATTTTATCTCTATCAGGTGTTGTTATTTTTGCGTTTTTGACTATGGTTTCCTTTCCCATTTGCTTATGATCTCCCTTACGTGAGCTTTGGTGAGCTCACGGAAGGGTTCCGGACCATGAAATGCTGCTAGAGCACGTTGTTTTGTAAGTTAATCTGCTTTTTCGTTGCGTCATGCCCCTCATGTCCTGGGTCCTAACCTAACAAAACTTTGGCTCTCAAATCAATAAGGACTGCAATGCACTAATCAACAAGCGTTGATGGCAACGCACATAGGGCAGCCTGGATATCCGACATAATGTAAATCCCCCTAGAGGATAGAACTCTTCTGAGGTATTCTTCGTTACAAATGATCATATTTTACTGCAGCATGTTTACATTTGCAACGTTTTTGCGCAAATTAAAAAAAATCCATTTTGAAAAAAATATTAAAAAAAGAGGCACGTTTAGTTTTATACTAGAAATTAATTTTTTAAAACATCTAGTTCCAAAAAAAAACCCTAATCGATTATATAAGCTTCACTTAATGTTATGGAAAAAGCAGAATAATAAAATTTTATATCGTTCTCCTGCACCAACTATTTCAAATACACATTGAAAAAAAATTATTTTTTGGAAAATTTGCCATGCTTGTGTATGGATAACTACCAACTGAAAAACGATAGAAATCGAAAAATTGGGCCAGAACTGTAGAATTTTATAGGGAACAATACTGCGTTTTTATTTTTTTGAAAAACTGATTATTTAAAAACTGAATTTTGAGCAAGTTAGGCCCCAGTGTGCGGTGCTAATACCAACGATGAAACTATAGCAAACTTCTATGCACTTTTAGCTCATACTGTATGTACATTAATATTCCGTAAAATTACTTACTATATTTATATACCGAATCATTTGTAGCTCTTTATGTGCCACGCCTTGTTTAGTTTTGTGATTGAATACTTTTAAAAATTACCATTGTTGCAGTCCTAACGCAAAACTATTAAGTTAATTCCTAAACAATCTGTTTATATACATATATTTCTAAATAAATACATATACATGTAGATATATTAGTGTCCGACCGAAACCTGAATTTTAGGCCGAAGCCGAAACCTTAACCGAATATTCGGCATAATCCTATATTCGGCCGTAAACCGAAGCAGAAGCCGAATACCATTTTTGTTTCTTGAATAAACAAAACACCTTACAAAAATACGTAAAATTTTTTCCATGAAAAACACAAGAATTTAACACACTATTGACAAAATTGCAAAATGCAAGAACAAAAAACACTCGCATTTTGATGTTTCATGAAAAAAATGTTGAAAGAAAATTTTCCAATTTTGACAATAGTGTGTAAATTTCCTGTGTTTTTTATAAAAAAAAATTTGAGAGAAGACCCCTATGCATAGTTGTAAACAAAAATAAAAATCAGTCTTTATGTTAATAGCATTTTAACAATGTAAATAAAATTCAATGTTTGCCAGAAAAACAAGTTTATCTGCATTTTCCCCCAGGAGATTTGACCGTCTATCTGTGTATAGTTGACCAGCTGTACTAAATAACACACTCGTTGGAGGAGCAGTTAAATATTTTTTTGAAACCTTTTATAAATTAAAAAAAAATGGAGGAATGCAATTAATGGAATATATTTGCACTACGAAGAACAAGTGTTTGATCTAAGTATTCGCTTAATTCAATTCAAGAATTATTAGTTTTTGCTTTGCGGGCGCAGTTTTTTGTAGATTTATCATGGGATGCCCAGAGGTCACTTGAATCCGATATAGTTGACTCATCCAAAGATTCTTCACTATTACTGGGATCACAAGAGTTACAACAACTTTGAAATTTTTTTTTTTTTAATAACAAAAAATTATTCCTGGAAGTTACGATTTTCTGTTATAAAAAATCCAAAACTCGTAAAATTCAGTAAATTTTTTTTTATGAAACACATCTATTATTCGGCCTTTTCAGCCGAAGGCCGAAACCGAATAAAAAATACTGGACGAATAGGCCGAATATTCGGTCGAACACTAAGATATATATTTATGATGATCTGATCTACATACATACATATGTCTAACTTGATGTACTACCTCGTATGTTTTGTGACGATTTTGTTAAATTTTTCCGACTTTTACGACTCATAAATTACTTTAATTGCATTGTACACGCTAATGAAAACATTAGTACTCAAAATCTAATAATGCTTGTATCTTTGCAGGTTACCAGTCGTCGCATGCTCATTTCGTAGATGTACATAGAAGATAAATATATGGAAGGTAAGTTCTTCGTTTTTATTTTTCTTTTGCCATCAATATCTTTGTTTACGTATTCTATAGTGTTGAGAAAACCTAATTCCTCTTTAACGTCTTATTTCTGATTAATGTTTTGGCGTCTACATAGAGTATTGTTTCTGCCATTTTTTTCTGGGAGTCACATATTGCGGCCTCTCTCCGTGCCCACCACTGGTCTGAAATCTCGATGATTCGATCGAGATGTTCAACTAAAACCCGTTTCCTATGGTAGTTGCTTGGTTATTTGGTAAGACTTTGCAAAATGCGGGTCCATATTGTTCTGAAGACAATGAACAAAAATATTTCACTGGCCTTTTAATAGTTCTTCGTTGTATTTTTTTACACACTGAAATTGTTAGTCAAGGTGCTACATCGGGAAATAAAAAAATTATTAAATTAAAGTTTTCAAAAAGAATTCACAGTTCAGTTTTGTCGTAGGCTGGGCTAATGCTCAGCCAATCTGGATCAAGTATAGGTCCCACTTCCTTTACTAATATGAACACAGTGATTTAGAGGTGCTATTCTAGTCGGACACACACACACCTAAAGGTATGTCTAGTCGGGCAAGGTGAGTAAGATGGCAGGGCGATGGATCGGTATTTGAGTACCGATGGATGGTAGGGAGCTAGCGAATGCCGGAAAAACGGCTGGTGGATGTCGGTGGAACTGTTAATTGGTGCCGGTGGATGTCAGTGTAACGATTGGTGAATGCCAGGTTACCGATGACCGGTGGGTATCGGTTGACCAATTGGTGAATGCCGGTGGATCGGTGCCAGGTTACCGATGACCGGTGGACCGATTAGTGAATGCTGGTGGATCGGGGCCAGGCTACCGATGACCGGTGGACCGATTGGTGAATGCCGGTGGATCGGTGCCAGGCTAGCGATGACCGGTGGATGGATGTTGGTGGATCCCAAGGGGCGCACCAGTAGCCTTGTGAACGGGGCAATACCGCGCTTTCGACGATCAACGAAGCGCGAAGAATTTACTTAAGCCGAAGTAAATTTGAAGCGATCGATAATTTCAAGCAGTGATCGTAAGTGGGTGCGCGAGTGAAAACAAGCAAGGCCGCTAGCTGAGTGCTGGCGCTCTGCACGCTTGCTTTGTTTACCTTTTTAGCTAACGTTCACGCGTGGGTGGTGGTAAGGCGTGTGGGTTTGAAAATAATGTGATGCTGCTTAAAAGCGGCAAAGAGAAATCTTCGAAAATTAAGATTATTAACGCTATGCATGGATAAAATTTGTTTCGATCGCTTCATTCAACTATAGTCAAACTTCCTCTTTCAGAATTTTGATACTGATGTCAAAACGTGGCTCGACAATTTTCCATGAAAACTTTCAGGATACCTGTTTGTAAAAGCAAGTACCTATGTCTCCATTCACAGAAGTAAGGTTTGAAAAAATTCAAAACCGTTTGGAACCGGTTCCGGCTTTTGAAACGGTTTCGGTTTCGGTCTTTTCCAGATCAAAATAACGGTTACGGTTTCGGTTTCGGTTTTGAAAAATGAATCGGTTTTAATCGGTTACGGTTACGGTTTAGGTTTCGGTTTAGGTCCGTGGTTATGATATTTAAAGGCACACAACTTGACTTGCAACGACTAATAATAGAGATTTAGGAATTATTTCTCAACAACCAATCTCATGGGTTTCCGTGCGGCGGCCTCTGGTTTTAAGCTTACAAAGCCCACTCTAATGTTTGCCTTGATATGTAAATAAGCCTTCAGCAAATAATCGAAAATTCAATTAACAAAGAGAGCTAATTAAAATGATTTATAAGCACTTAATTTGTGGGACATGAAAAGGTAGGAAAGAAAAAAATTAAATTATTGGATAGATATTCTTACTCATTAGCATTACAAAATATGTATCTTTCACTGAGTTGCTTGGCAATATATTTTAAGTACTTTATTCCCTTGATATAAATTTATGTACATACATATGAAATTCATATTATGAATGTCTAGACTTATCAAATTTGGACGCTGAAAAAAAGATTTATACTTATCAGAGGCTATAAATTTCTAATATGAAATTAGGAACCCAAAAAACCTGATCGCAACACAGCTATAGCAGTTTGTCAGGCAATGAAATCATCCTTCTTTTAAAAAAAATTAGAATAGTGGCTAACATGCTATTTAAAGCGACCTGTTTCATGTTTAATTTTCTGCTAAAAGCTTTTTATACGAAGGTGATTCGCTGAATATTCTTCGTTCCAAATTTTTAATCCAACAATAAAGCTAATATATTATTGTATAACTAATTGTTTTCTATGATCGATCTTGTATGTTCTAGAAATGTCGGGTGCGGGATAGCTTATAGCTTAAAAGTGATGTCAATTTATGTGACTTTCGATATCGAAAAAGGGGCGTGGTTATCATCCAATTTCGCCCATTTTTAATAGCAACCTATCTTGGCCAGAAAGTGACCTGTATACAAAATTTGATCGTAAGCACAGACAGACGGACGGACGGACAGACGGACATCGGACGGACATGACTTAATGAACTCCTCTTTTCAACCTAAGAACTTTCATACGTAGTAGCGTTATGTGGACAAATTTATAATACTCTTGTACTGGTACTAGTACGCTGGGTATAAAAATCTTAAATTTTGAGCTATGCATACCGACTACCGCACTCTCCCATTCAATACCCACCGATCTGTATACTCGATTAACTAATAACTAATAGCTATACTATTCACCGAGAAAAGGGTAGGTACATATATGGGGAGGGAGCAAGTTTTTGGAGTTTTTCAACATTTTGATTTTTTAATTTTTTCACTGTTTAGATCTAGGTGTGCGATTTCGTATATAAATATCTACACATTTACTTCATTCTTCTGTGAAGGCGTTTTTGTCTAGGGTTTTCTTCACATATTGCTGACCAAATATATCATAGTACACAAGTACCTATTTCTAAGTGTCATGAATGTTTTAGTCAAATATTTGCACTTGCTACTGTTTGCTACGCGAAACGGTACGTAAGTAAGCCGTGAATAGCTTAGACTGGAGGTTGAAGCAAAGTGTTTGTATGAATGATGATGTTAGGAGCAGCTAGTTAGGGACACGATATATGTAGATATGCAAATATACCTATACCTATACCTATGGTATTGTAGTGGAGATTCCAACAGATACTACTTGTGATAGATAACCCAACAAACATTAAGGGCCAGTTTCACCAACCGGTCTCAACTTAGTTAAGCCGATTTTTTTACTTTTTCAGTTTCACCATGAAACTTAGCCAAGTCGCAAATTAGCCAGGCTCGCAGCTGACTAATTCTCAACTAAGTCAAAATATGGTGTAAGATGTCAAGTGTGGTAGCAAAGCATAGAGGTCAAAAACAAGAGCATTAGAATTCGTCAGCTGGTGTTCATGTGTCTCTTTCTAACATTCGTAAAGATAGGACTTCCTTTCAAAAGACACCATTTTGGATTGCGTGCGATGCGTGAAATCGTAAGAAAAAATACGTCCATGTACAAAACAACTGACTGGTTTGTTGTGTGCAAAACTATTCAAGTCGCTCATTTGGTGAAACCCAAAAGCAAGTTAGCCCCAAATCTGGGCTAACTTAAGTAAAAACTTAGTTTTAGTTTTAGTTTTCGCTTTGGTGAAACCGGCCCTAAGATATCAGGGGTATTTTTCAAATCTCAGTGTTGTAAAACGACTGTACTACCAATAGTTTTTCATGGAAATAATAAGGGTGTTTAACATATGCATATAAGTGCTCAAGTGTTCACTGGATACACTCGGGGTAGATCATCTTTTCATCACGGTCGATTCCATGAGTAACATCTGGTGGAGAGGGACAGCAGCCTAAACGTCTCTTTGCAGCTCCATAAAAAAGAAACATTTATCTTGGATATAAAATCGAGATCCATACATTTCTCAGAACTCGTAAAATTTCTTTAAGTAGTTTGTTGTTCCCGCCAACTTGTAGGAAAAACTCAAAAAGCAACACACCACAAGTTGGAAAGAGAAGCTCGGCAAAAATCTCGTTAGAGGTTATGATAATCTGTTGGTATATCGCCGCCATTAGTTAGTTGTTTGTTGGGAAACTGCGAAGTAAGGAAACGCAATATAACATCTTACTAAGAGTAGGTACTTATTAAGTCAATAGGTATTGGTGAAGAGAAACTTAAATATTTTGTTGCTTCGTGGGTGGCTTCCGTTTAGTATTGTTTATATTTGTTTTTGTGGTTTTAGTAATCAGGGTAGCTTTTAGGATCTGAATGAAAAGTGCTTAATAAACAAAAGCCGTATTTCCATTTTTAATAAGATCTGGTTGTTGAGACAAAACTACTAAACCGCCATATTACCTATAAAAAGGACCGTCAAAGCGAAATTTCGTACAAATCGGAAACAGGTATTCACTTGTAATTTGTTTTTATAAAGTTAAAAAACTACATACATTCGTATGTATTGGACATAAAAAAATGATGATCCCAGCTTGAAGTAAGTTTTTATTTCAGTAACGTCACTTAAAAACTTTAAATTTTGGCTATTTGACTCTGTCGCAGCTCTGCAGCGAAACCTCAAACTAGTGAGAAAAATACTAGTATACAAATATAATTTTCTGGCAGAACTCATACTAGTTAGGGAATATCCATTTCATACTAGTATGCAACTAAATTTTTCTGGATGAACTCATACTAATCAGAAAATATCAATTTCATACTAGTATACAACTAGAATTTTATGCCTGAATCCATACTAGTCAGGAAATATCCATTTCATACTAATATTCGACTAGAATTTTCTGGCTGAAGTCATACTGGTCAGGAAATATCCATTTTATATTAGTATACAACTAGAATTTTCAGGCTGAACCCATACTAGTTAGGAAATATCCATTCCATACTAGTATACAACTAGATTTTTCTGGATGAAATTATACCAGTTAAAAAATACAAAATTCGTTTCTTTCGTTGCTTCTTTTTCTCTTATAATTCACAGATGCTTTTTCGTGATATGGTAAATACAAATAGTCGCTGCTTTCTTAAGAATAAACTACAAAAGAAAGGCAAATGATAAAATAAAGGGTAAGCCATGAAAATTCTGGTTGAAATCATACCAGTCTAGGCTCAATGCTTTTTGGACTAGTATGGGACTAGTATATTTCATACTAGTTATTTTTGGACTAGTATGGGGGCTAGTTGATTTTATGGAAATCATACTAGTCCATGTTGAACTAGTATGGGACTGGTATTTTACAACTAGTATAATTCTAGTATATAATGATAGATAAAAAAAGTTTGAAAGTGTAAATACGCCCGTTTGTGTAATCACTCCTCAATTATAAAAACTAGAGTTCGCCCAGTGGTTGAAATTCAACCACAAAACCTTATTTTATTTTCCTACCTTTTTGCTATTTCTTAAATTTGCCTTTCTTTTCCATATTTTGTATATTTTTGGTTTCTATACATTCCTATTCATTTTGCCTTTTCCTCCCTCTTTACATCATTCAGTAATATAGTTTCAGTGTTGATAATTATTTATTCTTCTTAGGCCGTCTTCATACGTATTTCTTTCCTTTCCTTTCCTTAGCATTAATTTGCTTTTATTTCCTTTCCTTCCCTTTCCTTTCCTTTCATCTCAATTTATTCTCTTTGCTTTTCTTTCCTTCTCTTCCCTTTTATTTCCTTTCCTTATCTTCTCCTTTCTTTTCCTTTTCTTTCCCTTTCTCTTCTTTCCTTTTCTTTCCTTTTCTCTTCTTTCATTTAATTTTATTTCCCTTCTTTCTTCCTTTCTTTTTTGTTCTTTTTTGTTCTTCTCTGTTCTTTTTCTTACTTTTCGTTTCTTTTATATTCTTACCTGATCCTTCTTTCCATTTCCATTACATTCCTTTTTTCCTTTTATTTTCTTTTTCTTTCCTTTCCTTTCGTTTCCGTTGCTTTAGTTTCCTTTCATTTTATTCATTTTTTTTCATTTCATTTCTTTTCTTTTATTTTTTTCTTACCTTTATTTTCTTTCATTTTTTTTCTTAAATTTCCCTTCCTGTCATTTGTTTCCTTACCTTTCCTTTCCTACCGTTTCCTTATTTTCTTTTCTTCCTTTCCGCAACTCCTTTGCTGTTCTTTTTCTTTCATTAATTTCCTTAACTTATTTTTTTTTAGCTTTTCATTACCTTTCTTTCCTTTATTTTTCTTTCTTTTTATTTTCATTTATTTTCCTTACCTTCTTCCTCGCTACCTTTTCTTTCCCTTCTTTTTTTCTTCTTTCCTTTCTTTGTCTTTCTCCTTTTGCTTCTCTTTTCAACTGCTTTACCTACATTACATTTCCTTTCTTTTTTCTTTTCCATTCCTTTCCTTTGATTTTTCTGTCATATTTTCGGTTCCTTACTTTAACTTACCTTTATTTTCCTTTTATCCATCCCTTTCCTTTCCTATTATTTTCTTAATTTAATACTTTTATTTATTCCATTTTGTTTAATTTTTATTTATTTTATATTATTCCCTTTCCTTTCATTTCCAACAAATTTTATTTTTTTACTTTCAATCACTTTTCTATTTCTGATTTTACTTTTTTTTCATTTTATCAATTTTCCATTTTATTTTATTTCACTAAGTCTAGCCACGAAGGGCCTTGTGCATGATCTAGCTTATTTGTGCTTTTTTTTTTTTAATTTGCTTCTCTGAATCCCCACGCACAGATTTTGTTATTGTAAACACTGTTTGTACCTAAGCTCAATAAAGTTGACGCGCTGGCTCATGTTATCTTATTGCTGCCAACAAAACAACTCCCCTACTGCAGTGAATGCAAACACAACAATGCAAGTGGTCATACCTACATACATACACCCATAACAGCGGCTGTATAAAGCGAATGCGTGTATATCACATGTAGTGGTGTGATTTTTGCAAAAAAGGGATGAACCAGTTATGTTTGCGCATTTATATATAATAGATATTGGACATTTAAAATGTTTAGCGATAGGTTTCCGTTTTTGATATAGCTTTACTCTTAAGACTTCGATGGACTATTATGTAGGTAGTGTATGGCATGTACTACAGATAAACATGTGAAAAGTTGTTAGTACCAACTCGAGCCAAATCCGGCCCATTTCGTCAATACTATCTTCTTAAACCTTCGTTAACAACAACGTCACCCAGCTATAATAAAAGTATGAAATCAACAGTTAATTTCTGATTTTAAGATTTTTTCTTTCGTCTGCAACTACATAAATACATGATCATTGGTCCAGTGGCGTGCCTTCCATATAAGCCGAAAAGCCCGGCTTGCCTAGCTAATCCTCTATGAGCTACAATATATTTCAAAAATGTATCGTAACAATTTCTTTAACGTTTACATTTGGTTTCACTAACTGCCAATAGCATAAACATATAAATAAAGCTCTTCCTGCCATCTGACGGCTGATAGCAAAACAATTAACATAAAATTTTTTCAGCGCATATAATGGCATCTCTTACTTGCTTACTTAAAATAGCCTTTAACCGCCTAGGCGATGATTGCCATCTCGCTTTTACTTATTGGCTTTTCCCTTACTAAAATGTCTTTTTGAAGCTACAGTTTTTTTGAATTTAGAAGAAATTTTGTATGCAACTACGAAGCCAGCTTCGTGCTGTTGTTACTATAAGCTTTAAAGCCAAACTGGATATGTATATACATATCTACAATGTTAATGTGCAAAGAGCTCTACTCAAAAATTATTGGCGCATATTTTAAAGTAGAAAAAAAGAATTCAATAGTGGTGATTGCTGTAATATTTTTTTTTTTTTGCTAGGCATTATAAAATATAAAAAATATTTTTTAGGTTTCTTAGGTCCACTTGCACGACGCCGAGTTATCTTCTTAGCTCAGAGTTAATTTGACATTAACTCTGAGTTAAAAATATAAATTTTCGTTGTGCAAGTGAGCCTTGGCTTCTGCGATGTATGTAAATGGGAAATAGTGCAAGTAAACCTTTTCCCTTGGATTGGAAAAGCTTAAAAAATCTGCAAAACAATAACTTGCCTATTGAAGAAACCTAAATGTTTAAGTTTTTCCCCGTGTGCAAAAGTCGATAAATATCTATCCTGAACTCTTCTTCTTCGTCTGAAATGTTCTTTGGCAGCAGTATGTGCTTTTGTTGGGGTTATAAGGACTGGGGCTTGCCTTGATTGAAACACGTAGGCACGCCACTGCATTGGTCATACTTCTATTAAACCTTTCACTTTTATACCATTTGGCAATTAATTTTTAGTTAGTGACTTTGTTTCACATTCTTAATCCATTTCAATGCCATTTGCAAATAAATAATTCGTAACCAAATCGCTGGATAGCTGATGTGGTGAAGCTGGACGTGCAGGAGGTAAAGTGTTCCATACTAAAGGGGTACTGCCATAATAAAAGTAACGAATTTTATATCAATTGAAACCAAATTGGGAAGGAGTATGAACGTTAAATAACAAAGAGCTGTAGTTGCCACTTTTAAAACGATACGAAATTAATATACATAAGTGAATGGTAAAATAAAAGTATAAACTCGCAAATGATATACATCAATATTAGACTGGGTGACTAAATTTTTTTTCATTTCTTTGTAGCATTCCTCAACTTCTTTTCGCCAAAAAAATCAAAAGAATAATTTGATAAAAATTATTCGACTGGTCAAAGATCCACCAAAAATTGTTAGGTTCAATTAATATGATTTTTCAGAATGACGAAAAAGCACTTCAAAAGTTTCAAACTTTATATTAATTTATAGATATATAAAAATGAAATGGTGTATAATTGTAACGCTAAAACTCGAAAACGGCTGAACCAAATGAAATACTTCCTTTGGGGGATTTGTTTGTTATTACCACGCGCAGGTCATGTCTTAAAATCAGAACAAAATATTAAGGGGGCGTGGCACCTCCCATACAAACTGAATTTTTCAAGTTGAATATCTTCAAAAGTGTTTAAGTTAGGAACATGAAAATTGGTACAGAGCTACAGGATAACAGCACCACTCTCACCTATAAAATCGGGGGTTATCCAATGGCGTGGTACCTCCCATACAAACTAAATTTTTTAAGCAGAATATCTGTGAAAGGGTTCAAGATAGGGACCTGAAAATTGGTATAGACCTATATGGTATCAAAAGCCTTCTTACACATAAAAGAAGGGGTAATCGGAAAAGGGGGCGTGGCACCTCCCATACAAACTGAATTTTTCAAGGTGAATATCTTCAAAAGTGTTTAAGGTAGGGACCTGGAAATCGGTACAGACCTATAGGATAACAACACCATTCTCACCCATAAAACTTGGGGTTATCGAAAAAGGGGGCGTGGTACCTCCCATACAATCTATATATATAAAAATGAAATGGTGTTCAGTCGTTACGCTAAAACTCGAAAACGGCTGAACCAAATCATATACTTCCTTTAGGGGGTTTGTTTGTTATTACCACGCGCATAAAATCAGAACAAAATATTAGGGGGGCGTGGCACCTCCCATACAAACATTTTTCTTCAAGGTGAATATCTCTAAATGGGTTTAAGGTAGGGACCTGGAAATCGGTACAGACCTATAGGATAACAACACCATTCTCACCCATAAAACTGGGGGTTAACCAAAAAGGGGGCGTGGCACCTCCCATACGAATGAAATACTTCATAGTCGATATCTCTGGAAGTATTCATGTTAGACCACTGAAATTTGGTAAGGGATTATATGAGATCGACCCCTACCACCTCCAAAAAAGCTGGGGATAACGAAAACGGGGGTGTGGCACCTCCCATACAAATGAAATATTTCATAGTCGATATCTCTGGAAGTATTTATGTTAGACCACTGAAATTTGGTAAGGGGTTATACGAGATCGATCCCTACCACCTCCAAAAAAACTGGGGATAACGAAAAAGGGGGCGTGGCACATCTCATACGAATGAAATACTTCATAGTCCATATCTCTGAAAGTACTTATGTTAGACCACTGAAACGTGGTTAGAGGTTAGATGAGGTCGATCCCTACCACCTCCAAAAAAACTAGGGTAACGAAAAAGGAGGCGTGGCACCTCCCATACGAATGAAATACTTCATAGTCCATATCTCGGGAAGTGTTTAGGTTAGACCACTGAAATTTCTTGAGGAGTTAAATAAGATTAATCCCATCATCTCCAAAAAAACTGGAGATAAAGAAAAAGGGGGCGTGGCACTTCCCATACGAAGGAAACATTTCATAGCCCGTATCTCTGCAAGTATTTATGTTAGACCACTGAAATTTGGTGAGGGTTTATATGTGATCGATCCCTAATACCTCCCAAAAAACTTGAGTTAACGATAAAGGGGGCGTGGCACCTCCCATACGAATAAAATACTTCATAGTCCATATCTCTAGAAGTATTTAGGCTAGACCACTGAAATTTTGTGAGGAGTTATATAAGATCAATCCCGGACACCTCCAAAAAAAACTGGGATAAGGAAAAAGGGGGCGTGGTTTCTCCTATATGAAGGAAATATTTCATAGCCCATATCTCTGCAAGTATTTATGTTAGACCACTGAAATTTGGTGAGGGTTTATATGTGATCGATCCCTAATACCTCCCAAAAAACTCGAGTTAACGATAAAGGGGGCGTGGCACCTCCCATACGAATAAAATACTCCATAGTCCATATCTCTAGAAGTATTTAGGTTAGACCACTGAAATTTTGTGAGGAGTTATATAAGATCAATCCCGGACACCCCCAAAAAAAAACTGGGAATAAGGAAAAAGGGGGCGTGGTTTCTCCTATATGAAGGAGATAGGGATATGGTTTAAAATAGATATAGGGATCGGGTTAGAGAAACAGACAGGGAAATAAATTTGTGGCAGGACAACGTCTGCCGGGTCAGCTAGTTAAGTTATAGATTTCTTTCATTGCTGGTTTGGATTTTTAGCACTTGCCTGGTATTCGTCTTAAAAATTCCAAATGTCGAAGTAAAAAAACTAACTGCAGTTTGGAAGGAAATTACCTACAAAGAATTAAAAAAAAATGTCTAAGTCGGTAAATTTTTGAGTGTTCAGGTTTTAAACATTGAATTGGTTCTCTGATTTCACAAAAAATTCTATATAAAAACGAATAAATAATGATACTCTCATGTAACTGAGTGCCAAGTTTTAATTCTATATCAGGCCTAGGGAACTAGTGGGACAATTGTCCGAAAATCTGAGAAAAACTTTCACACAGATTGATACACTCTTGCTTGGCCTCTCAAACAATGACATTTTTGCAACGCTTGTGAGAGCGCTGTGATCGCGCTTACCAATCAATGGATGTCGTTGGCTTATGCTCAGTCACTTACTTGCAAGCAACGACTCAACAACAAACGCTGTTGCCTCAGAACTTGCTAGTTTTTTTTTTTTTTTTTTTTTTTGTCATCCAATTTATTTTGCCAACTGTATACATACAATACATCCAACAATTTTTTGATATTAAAAGTAATTCATGATTAATATTACTTGATAACTTGATGGACATGGATGGATTGCGCTCAGTAGTGCATCCATTTTTACGAATTTATTAATCTAATTTAATAAACTTGGTGGGCATAGGTTTATTGCTATTAGCAGTTCATCCATTTTTTAGGAATTCCTTAACGTTGAAGGTCTGTGATTGACTTTCTTTTCAGGCGTGTGAAATTATTTGGTCTTGCTGACAGGGCTAGAATGAACGGGTTGGGGTAGTGAGGGAAGGATCGCTCTTTCACCAATACACCCTCACTTCCAACTCTGCCAGGCCCTGTTCTATATTATAGTTTAAAATAGGTAGAGTTTTGGCATGATATTTTTTTTGGAATTTGTACTTTGTAGAAGTTTTATGGCCGTGTTAGCGTGGACTTAGACTTAATTTGACTTGAAAATCTTACATCTAACAAAGGACGTGTTCTTAGTTATCCAAAAAATAGCTTAACTTAGAAACTTAGGAATCTACAGATTTTTGATTTCCAAGTTAAGTTTTTAAGTTCAAAGAGAGCCGTGAGAGAACTGTGCTACCATATACATTTTTTTAGTATTTTCAATAAAAATCCCTCATATATTGTATAGCGTTCTAACTTTTGGGATTAATGAATTTCATACGGCAAGTACAAAGCAAGACGTCAAAAAAATATAATTTCAGAAATATTAAAAACAAACACAAATTAAATGACACGTTGAATAATTGAATCTAAGTTTTTTTGTAAATTAAGTTAAGTCAAGTTAAGTTAAGTCCACGCTAACACGGGCATTACAATTGTTTTAAGTTTTTAATAAAATTAATAGCCAAAACAAGACATTTATTTTTGGGCTCAGTCTAATATGTATGTACGTATATAGTTATGACATTAGTACGAACGTCACCTTTCCAATAAAAAAGCTATTAAATGTGCGATCATAATAAAAACTGAGGGCGTCAACCGCCCATCCTAAAGTGGGTGCAATCTCAGTTGCAGACTATAAACAGAACTTGTCTGGCTATCGAATGTATGAATATGGCTATCAAATCTACAACGACGCTGAATACAAATCGTTCCATCCATCGTTGCCATCGTAAAAGTACTCACATGCGTTCCGAATATAAAATTGTATATGATTTTTATTTGAGAAGTTATTCATATGCAAATTCGCTACATTTATTTAACTACGTTTAAATATTAGTAGAATTAAAATAAAAACTTATTGATTATTTTATAGCTGTTTCTTACAGTTTTGTACGTATTCCTGTAGAAACGTAATTAAAGTTCTAATAACCTACCGTAGGGGAACTTTTCGTCACCAAAGGCTCGTCAGCTGAACATGTGTGCATATGCATTCAGGTAGGTCCTTTCTTCCCCTACCTTGTTTCAAAAACCGAAATTTCGACTAGTGAAAGACACGACCCTCCGGCCCGACTACTGCTCTAGAGTTCGAGACAAGTTACCTCAGCACATCTTCCCTTAATTCGTCTGACTGTAACTGCACATGTCTATAGCACCGCTTTCACTCTCGACTTAGCTAGGCTTGACTTTTCTTAGGCGGAGTCATATATCGCAAAATAAAAAAATACTTAAGTAGTGTTTAAGTATTTATGTACCTAGTCCCTTAGGTACACGGTTTTAAAAGTGCAGTTATTACATATACAACGAGACTTTGTTTGAAAAAGTTCAGTAATAGTTATAAGCAAAGATTAAGTATTTAATGTCGTGTCAGCTTATGACTAAAATTACAGACTTAACATGATGATGAATGTTGACACTTAAAGAATAGTAAAATCAATCTTCTTGATAGCTTTTTAGTTGTCGGCTCATATATTTTTCTATGTTGGCGTTGCACATGCATCACACACGAATGCAAACCTGTATCATTAGTAAAACGTATAAAATCAAAAAACGAGAAATTAAATTATTTTTTCATAAAAATATATGTACATGTTAGACTAGGCCAAATTACATGCAGTATAGCTCCAGCTCTTGAGGTGATTATAACTGGGGAAAACAAAAAATACAAAAGTTATTATAGGCTAAAGTTCAAAATTTTAAATTTTTTAATTGAAAATACTCTAAAACTACTGAACCGATCTTGAAATTTATACCATTCGATAGGAATCATTAATAAGCCAGTGGACACCAATCAATTGGCGGTCTGACGTTTGAGAACATATTACACAATAAATGGTATATGGAATTTATGGAAAGTGGTTTAACTTGAAAATAAGAAGATATCCCTTGTTTCGATAACTCGACCAGTTTCGGAGTTATCGACCATTATGGGGACTACGGGTGACTAAAAATGTATTAGTAGAATATTGCCTGCTGCAATAAGCGATGTGAATAATTTAAATATCTCAACTTTTTTTCGGAGATACATATCTCCTAAAATCTAAGACTGAAAAGGAGAAACCACTTAATATTCGCACAGGTCTAGCTTGGGCGGAATAACAACTGGTGGTATGCAATTACCAAAACAATGTGTTAAAAAAATGTTCGTTATTATAGGAAATTTAATACAAACACTACAAAAAAGGTTTAGATTCGAATATTCTGAGGCTAGCGATTTTTGAGTTATATAGACTTAAACTAGCAGTAGACCTTTTGAAATTAATGTTAATAAGTAAAAAATAAAGCGCATTTAATTAAAAAAGTCTTCGTTTTTTAATTTTTTTCCAGTCTAGTGCTTCTACTAGGAAAACAAGTCTTAAGCCCAAATATTTATAGTTAAAAAAATAGTTATGAGCAATAAAAAAGTGTTGAACCAAATTTTATTTTTTGCATCCTTTAATTGGGGCTTTTTGGTGTTCAAAACAGCTACTTTTTTCAACCAAGAAAAACCGCATGTTTTAATTGATTCACTGACCTGTCCCGATAATAATATTTTCTGTGTTAGAATATTTTATCCATTCTCAATATATGTTATCCTGAGAGGTGGAGTCAATAGCTCTTTCCTTACTAAGCTATGTTAATATCTGCAACTTTTGTTAAATACATACTCTTCTCGGAATTCTTAGCACTATAAATAAACATAAATCTCACGGAGAAGAATTCCCTCTAAAACACCAAATTTCTATGAGTCCAAAATTATGGGGACCATATACGCCTCTTTTCTCACTCTGTCTCGCCGTTATGTATCTCGCAGGTTCTTCAGTAATGATCGTCATCAAAAAAAGAGGGATCTGATCACAGTTTTTTTGCGGTCTCAATATTGTAATAATAGGTTAAAATGCGATGAGGGGTAGCTGTGCTCTAATGGTAGAAATCATCATTTTATCTCCTCAATTCATAAATATTTCTAAGAACGCTTCTCTTGAATGCTCTAGGAGCCGCCTTACAAGATGTCGCCTGTGTCAAAGCTTCTGTACACTAAAACATTAACATTAAAGATACGTGAGGTGAACTTTAAACGGTCTACTCAATCCGAGGTAGGTAGAACGCAGGGCCAAGTGCTTTTACAAAAATAGCAGACGCTTCCATAAACCCGAGTATATTGGAATACTTTCCGGCGAAAGGTTCTTTCGTTCTACCGCGATCCGAGAGTTGTTTATCACGTGTAGCAGCTGAATTTCCCGTGTTGACCTATCTACGCAAAAATACATACAAATTTTTTTTTAATTCAACATCTCTAAGTATGTATGTATGTAGCAACAAATGTGCGCCACCAACGTTGACAGCCACCTTCCCCATATGTACCTAAATAACTAAATTCACTTCAACACATTTGCATAACTATTTAATTTAAATTCCACCCAAGGCGAATAAAAAGTTCGATCTTTGCATTTCACGCGCGCATTGCAGTTGTTGTTCGCTTCCTCAGTTGCTTTTATAAAACGCATAAAGGTGCACTTAATACAAGCGGTTGGTGAATTTTATAAATTCTTAAAACAGAAACTACGTTAAACAATTCACTGGCTCGCTCTGGCCATTGTGCCCGCGTGACAGTGCTGCGCGGTGGCGCATGCGCAAATCGACATTTTTAATATGATCAAGAATTTATGGTAATACGAGTACAAGTGTTATTAAGTGTAGCATTGTAAATATCGGCGAAAGGTAGCTAAGTAACTAAGTAAAAAATTGCCTACAGCTTCTGCAAACGTTTTTCGGTGATTATCAAGAGAATAATAAATAATAAAGTCTTACGATATGACTAAAAGGCCGTATTCTAGGGAGTCATCAACAGCAGTAGCAGCGGTAAAAGCTGCAAACGAATTTGTTGCATTTAAATTTTGTTGGTTGTTGTGCGCCCTCCTGTGGTGCTGGGCGCATGCATCGGCGCCGAAAAGTGCTTGTCTTAATTCTTTGATGACGTCGTCTGTCTGGGTAGTGCGTGAGGGTCGCTTGACTTATCGAGGTGCGAGCATCAGCAAGAATTCGATATATCCATGTGAGCTGAAATTGGTATTAAGGGTGTTTCATTTAGACTTTCTGACTGCATTCATTAAAAGCCTCAAATTAAAGTAAAGAGATGCACATCTTTTTAAGTTATTTTTTAAAGTGATGCAAACAGACCCTGTATTTTATTTTATATTATATTGCAACACAATTAACAATTAAAAATTAAATTTTTCTGCGGTCAAGGAACCATAATTTAATTCTGGTTTTTATATTTGGCGGCAGATGTTCCATACTGCAAAAACTTAGGGTATAGTTTCGCCTCACGATATCGTCGCCATACAATGCGGGTTGCGCCCGTTCGCAACGTCTTCCTGTAGGCAACGCTTTTTTTATCCGAGGCAGTGCTATATTCCTCATCGTACCAATTGTTCTTTCGGGCTCGCTGGAACCCTATAGTGTCCTCAGCGGCGGTATGCAATGATTGAGAGATGTGCTCCCATTGCCCGGTTACATCGTTAGGTCGAAGATTGCTCTCCGATAGCAGGTGTGAGGTATATCTACTACCATTATATGGAGTATACCTGATGAAATTGGACGAAATCGCTTCCCGACCACGCCCACTTTCGATAGGGAAAATTACGAAAATCACATAAATTTTTATCCCGATCTGAAAACTACCGCTGGGTATTTAATGTTTGGTTTGTCCGACCTTAGACTTCCTTACTTTTTTAATTTTGTATTTATTTTACTTTTTTATTTTAATTCATTTTACATTGGTTGTATTTCCAATATGCTCTCCAACAAAAACACCCTCCTCAACTGCAACGGACTATTGTTGTACATTTCTTGCCATTCCTTGTCATATGTGCGTGCTGTGGACGTGTATGTTGCCGCCGCCGTCGGCATAGTGGCACGCCACTCCACTTGCAACAGCAATTTTACGCAGATTTGCCATAGAAAGGCAACCAAATACTTTGGCCTTGCTACCTGCTGCCAGTCACCGTACTTACGGCCGTCGTGAGCTTACCATTTCACCGAAAATCCAAATTGTCTCTAAAAATTCAACGCTTCGAAGTTCATATCGGTTGAGCCCGTCTGGATGACCGGCAGCTGTTGTTTTTTGTACTGCCATACATTGATGTGCAGCACATCCAACGTGCAAATTAAATGCAAACTAAACGTTCTCGCTTTACTGTGCGCTTCGTTGTTGCCTGTTGCTGCTCTTTGTTCAAGGTTTCGGTCGTGGTCTTCTACGAGCTTATCAATGAAATTTGCAAATTCTTAGCGACCGCTCCAAAAACCCATAATCAAGAGAGCTGCTGATGTTCAACTTGCACTGCAGACGGATTGTGTCTGCATGGATATGGTGCGGGTTTGCGCGTGCGCACACGTACCAGTGGCAAATGGCTGCCGCGCAGATAAAATTGTTGCCCCGCGAAATAATGAAGCTTCGCCGTTCACTCTCACCACTTTCCACTTGCTGTATTGAGGCACGTACCATGACGCACGACGTGCTGAAAGAGTCCTGAGAGTCGAAGTAGTCGAATTATTAAGAAATAAATGTATGCAAATGAAGGCGTTGAAATATTGCGCGAGCAATAAAAAGTAAAATTTTTTTTGCAAAGTGAAAACAAAGAAGTCAATAAACGTTGTTTGCTAAGTGAGAGCAGCGAAAGGTGCTGCAAATATTGTAATTAATGACTGGCCTAAGATATCGCAAGATCGCACAAAAGGTCAATTATAAGCGTAAACCTTCGTTAAAGGGTGTGAAATGAGTGATTTCACACGCGCTTCTTGCAGCTGAAACTTTTGATCAGGCAATCGGCAGAAGGATACACACACATACATATGCAGCACGCTGTTGATTGGCATACAAACGCACGCAGCGAACGTGCGAACATCAAACGAACATTTGTTTAATTTCTATAATTAAAGCATACTTAGTGAGGTTGATGTTTTTTTGTTGCAACTATATAGATAATAAAGTTTTGTGTTCTAATGACGGCTTAAGCGTGGTTTCATTGGGAAGTGAGTGAAATGATTAATTTGAATTAATTTTGATATTTGTCCAACAGGTCATCATAACCTCTAACGAGATTTTTTAGCCGAGCTTCTCTTTCCAACTTGTGGTGTGTTGCTTTTGAGTTTTTCCTACAAGTTGGCGGGACCTACTGTTTTTTGCCGACTCCGAACGGCACTTGCAAAGCAAATGAATTTTTTGCTGAGAAGCTTCTCATGGCAGAAATACACCCGGAGAGTTTGCCAAACTACTGCCGAGGGGCGACCCCGTTTAGAAAAATTATTTTTCGAAATAATTCTTGATGTTACTTTTGCCGGGCATCGAACCGACACGACTTGGTGTAGAAGGCCGAACCCTTAACCGCTACACCACGGCGGCCGCTGGGTATTTAATGTTCGGTTTACCCGAACTAAGACTTCCTTACTTGTTCTAAATAGTTTTTGATGCTTATATAAAATAAACCAAAACAAATTAAAATAAAGGAAATTTAAATTAAATAAAACAAAATAACATCAATTCAAATAAAATTAAACCAAATTAGATAAAATAAAATTAATCTACTTGTATAGGAAATAATACAAGATATAATAGCATGATAAAAAATAATCAACAAAATGATAATTGTATACAAATTTAAATAAATTAAAGTTATATGATTATATATGCCTAGGTACGAGTAATAGTTTTTTGTTACCACGGTAGGTACCTAAATATATTTTTTATATAAAGGTTAGAAGTAAAATTGCCCAGCCAGCTTTTGTGTTTAAATTTTACCCTGCCGACTTCTCCCGTCACTAAGACATAAATGGGAAACTTCTTTGTGAAAATTAATACTATGTACTAATAAATTTTAATATTAATAGCAATTAGCTATTAAACTTTAAGCGACATTTTAAGGTCTTGTTACATACTCATATATGTACATGCATTTGTAGTTATTAATCAACTGTATGTATTTAATGCACTTTCAATTTCGTTGGCGTGAAATGCTTGCTCACAAACCGAGTAAACGAAATAAGCAAATTGTCCTACCAGGCGCCGGACCATAATAATGATGACACTTGTGAAGTGCCAATTAATTAACATAGCGCATATGTTTATTTACTTAATTTACTTAATAACGCCACTGGCAGTGCCCTATTAACCATTAACCATCATTTCCCAGATAACAGCCGTCAGCTATTAGTGAGCACACACACTAACCCTGCAGACAATTATTTACAAGATTTATTAAAAATTCATAAGGCGTAGTAAGTATAGTAAAGTAGTATAGGAATATGGAATTTGCAGAGAATTCGAAACGAAGCCATGACATTAAAGACGCAACGATTTTATTGGCAAAAACTAAAACTGAGCAGCTCTTGTTGTCTGGAAAGTTGAGAGCCTACAATTTTTTCGGTCATTATCGAGCTGCCACAGAGGGATTTCTAAACACCTTGTCTTACCATTCCAAGATAACCTTGATCTCCACTGAGGACTATTGGTATAATCTAACACACTCGTCGGGTTCGAAAGAAAAGGTTCAAGAACCAGAAATACATACATACTTTATGATCCTGTTTGACGAGGACTAACTCTTATTCTAGCAGAAAAAATGACTTCTAAAATCAGTCTTATCTAGTATCTGTCTTCAGTAGTTTTTAATAACTGACTACCTCATTAGGGCAAACAAAATCGTAGTGGCGATCTAGGAAATTTGCAATTGCGCAATATCACCTGCGCAACTAGCGATCATTGTGGCATCCTTGGGCTCCAGCCTCCTGGAATTAAATAAAAAATAACAAAGTGCGAAAATGGGAATAATAACACGCCTGTGATTTACACTGCTTCCTTATCAAAAATATTCTGATATTGATAATGTATATATGTATATAAATTTCCCTTGGTCACGACTTCACGCCTGAACGGATTGACCGATTTCATTAATTTTTTATACCTTTCATGAACATGAAATGGTATTATAACTTTGGTCCGATGTTTGTAAATATGAGAAGAAGAAGAGATAGACCCATCAATAAGTATACCGAAATGATCAGGATGACGAAATGAGTTGATTTAGCCATGTCCGTCTGTCCGTCTGTCCGTCTGTCCGTCTGTCCGTCTGTCCGTCTGTCCGTCTGTCCGTCTGTCCGTCTGTCTGTTTGAACGCAAACTAGTCCCTCAATTTTTGAGATATCTGGCTGAAATTTTGTATGTGGCCACCATTTTGTAATATAGGAATCATTTGTCGGAACTGACAAGATCGGACCAGTATAACATATAGCCCCCATACAACCGATTGTTCAGATTTAAGGTTTTTTGGCCAAAACTTCTGCAATTAAAAAGTTAGGACCGTAAAATTTTGCAACTCGAGTACTTTCTGTTTATGTAGTGTATATAGTGAAAATCAACAAGATCGGGCAAATATAACATATAGCCCCCATACAACCGATTGTTCAGGTATAAGGTTTTTTGACCAAAACTTCTGCAATTAAAAAGTTAGGACCGTAAAATTTTGCAACTCGAGTACTTTCTATTTATGTAGTGTATATAGTGAAAATCAACAAGATCGGGCAAATGTAATATATAGCCCCCATACAACCGATTGTTCAGATATAAGGTTTTTTGGCCAAAACTTCTGCAATTAAAAAGTTAGGAACGTAAAATTTTGCATCTCGAGTACTTTCTATTTATGTAGTGTATATAGTGAAAATCAACAAGATCGGGCAGATGTAACATATAGTCCCCATACAACCGATTGTTCAGATATAAGGTTTTTTGGCCAATACTTCCGCATTTAAAAAGTTAGGAACATAAAATTTTGCAACTTGAGTACTTTCAATTTATGTAGTGTGTAGAGGAAAATCAAGAAGATCGGGTAAATATAACATATAGCCCCATACAACAGGTTGTTCCGATATAAGGTTTTTTGGCCAATACTTCCGCATTTAAAAAGTTAGGAACATAAAATTTTGCAACTTGAGTACTTTCAATTTATGTAGTGTGTAGAGGAAAATCAAGAAGATCGGGTAAATATAACATATAGCCCCATACAACCGATTGTTCAGATATAAGGTTTTTTGGCCAATACTTCCGCATTTAAAAAGTTAGGAACGTAAAATATTGCACCTTTAGTACTTTCTACATATGTAATGTGTATAGTGTAAGTCAGTACAATTGAACACGTATAATATATAGCCTCCATACAATCGATTGTTCCGATAACTCGGATCCTATTATTTTGTAAGTTTTTTTAAATTATAACAAAGATGTGTAATGTGTATAGTAAATATAGTTAAATTGACACAGGCTGTACTGGGGATCGAACAGTGAAAATCGTGACGCTTATTCATGAAAGGTATATAGCCTTCGGCACAGCCGAAGACAGCTTTCCTTACTTGTTTTTTATTGTCTTTGCTTTTGCCAGGAGAAGGTTCTTTTGGAAGGTAAATTTTAATAATTTTGTGGAGTCCTGAGATATTGACCAAAATGTGGACCAGGCATGACCCAGAATGTGTTTATACGATATGGGTATCAAATGAAAGGTGCTTATGAAAGTTTACACAAGGAGCGGTTTTCAGGTTCATCTGTTGTTTATGGTGAAACAGCATTGCGTACATCGATTATGTTACGCTCATCAGTAAAACGTACGTCCACCAACGAATATCATTGACCGTATTTAACATTTTGTTGTCCTTACTGCCTTCAAAAACATTCATTATTGATATCTTAACAAATGGTAAAACAATTATGATAAAATCAAAACTCTAAGGAAATTCACCACATTCACCTAAGTTCAAATAACCAAATTTATAGATTGAAAATACACCATGACTGGGTATGAAAGATTGTTCGAGCAAATTGTGCTACGAAATAAGCTAAAATAAAAGAAGTCGTACAAGCCGTACATATGTAGATATTTTAGG
The DNA here is from genome assembly GCA_964058755.1 of Campiglossa producta. Classification (NCBI taxonomy): domain Eukaryota; kingdom Metazoa; phylum Arthropoda; class Insecta; order Diptera; family Tephritidae; genus Campiglossa; species Campiglossa producta. The sequence continues at coordinate 496,600 of CAXKVI010000035.1, read as the reverse complement.
GATAAGGATAGGGATAGGTCTAGGGATAATTATAGGAATAGGGATGGGGATAGGAATGCAGGCAGATTAATTTTTGGCAGGACAACGTCTGCCGGGTTTGCTAGTTCGTCATAAATATTTTGAAATGATCTTCCATTCAGTTGTCGACATAAAAAACGTTTACTAGTCTGAATATTTGCCTTTTCCTATAGGGTATGTTCCCATACAAGTAAGTATGTATGTATGTGCATATAGGGCCTTACGAGCATTGCCCATTGCTCTTGCAGTTAGTCATCCATGCTGTCCATCCGATATATAAATAATTGCTCGGCTGAAGATAGAATTGATGGGGCTGATGAACCGAAACTGAATTCCGTACGTAGTAGCATAGTTGGCGGCGGCAAATAATAAAATTATGTACCAGAGTAAAAACAATTACCTACTTAAATGCATAATTGGTATATATTCCCATACGTTTGTATGTCCCTGGGCGTATGTGCTAGCTGCTAGTAGGGACAGCAGCCAGTAGCCAATATGACAGTAGACACGTGACAGTGCGGTAGCTGACTCGGGCGGTGCTTTAGCAGCGCTCAAAGTTGCTTCTATTAAAAATGTCGACAAGCCCCTTGGGGTAGTGCATAGTGTATACTGTTGTTTTTTAATTTTGTTTTGTTTTTAATGCTACTGCTCTTTTTACTGCCGTTGATGTGGCTATTGTTTTATGTTGTTGTTATTGCTGCTGCTACAGTGGTTGTTTTTGTATATGGGTGAGGTCATCATCATCATTTTAAATATTTCATATTAATTGCCACTGCAATTAAGGATGAAGCTAAAATAATTTTTCAGCGCTGTCAGTGTCAGTAGTCAATTATTGTTGTTTTTGTGCTATATGGTATCCACTACTAAATTGTTTTTTTTTTCTGTTGATTGGTATAGGTTGTTGTGGAAGGTTTTATTTTATTTTTATTTTTAAATATTAATGTAAGTGTAAATGCTGTGTCTTTCCCTGCCGTCTTTTTCGTGTGAATATGCGCTACACCCTGAATTATTTATAAAAATAAAAATCTAGCAACATTTACCCTGTAGCCAAGCTAGCTAGTTGGGATCCCAAACCTGTTAACCGTTTTTATCACATTTTAGCTCCAGATCTTTGAAAAGAATATTGAACAAAATTCCTCCAAACAAGTAAAATCGGGATCGAAATCTTTCCCTTGAAAATTTAAATTCGGAGGTGCAAACAACTGAGCCAGTGCAGTTTTATGGCGCAGTATAATTTTCATTTAATACATAATTTCCGATCTTGAAGTTTACAAAAAAAAAATAGTTGGCCGTTTCTGCTACTCTATTAGATCCATCGTCGTGACTCATAATGACGTTACACTAAAGTTTACCTCTATCATCCCAAAATAGCTGTCGATAGTGAACTGGACAAACTTTGGGGTTAGATTTATACCAGAGACCTTTAGTATAGCAAACCAACGCACTACCAAACAATAAAAAGCTTCAAAAAAATCTTTCAAAACAAGTCCCGGAATTGGCCAACTTGTAGAACGGTTCCCTTAGTATTACTCATGACATTTATATTTGTGTTCTTCAAACTAGTTTGATCCGGCTCAATCTAAGCAATGGTTGTGTGAGAACTAGAGCTGGAAAATAATTTATCGATGGTTTTGTTGCCATTGCGATATATCCACTCTGTCAAAAGGTTGCTAAATCCTAACGTGATATGAAGATTAAGATTAAGGGCCACTTGCATAAAAGCCGATAACGACTAATCGGTGATTAACTTGACAGCAAACCATGCGTAAGGTCGGCTTTTATGCAAGCGGTCCTAAGGATTGAAATCATATGATATAATATCAAGTGACGTTGTGATGCCGGAGCGAAGTAATGGAATATACCTGTAGCGCAATTCAATATCTTATAACGTTTCCACAAACGAGATTTTTAATCTTATTACAAAATTTAATTGTTTGCTTTATTACATATGCGATTCACTAACTGGGGGTTTCAACACTAATATCTTTAATTATCTTTTTTATTTCAAAACTCTTTAACGAAAACGTAAAACTCGATAAATTAGCATTAGGCGCACAACGGCCCAAAATAAATTTATGGGACCAGATTTGGTCCGAAATGCTCAATTTCGGTAAAACTCTGGTGGGCACATAGGTAATTTCTTTTACAAACAGGTACCCTGAAAACTTTCATGGAAAATTGTCGAGCAAGGTTACAAAAGGAACGTTTTCATCTCAGTATAAAAATTCTGAAGGAGGAAGTTTGAATGAAGCGATCGAAAAAAATTTACGAGATCCGAAAAAGAAATGCACAGGCTTGTCTCAGAAAACAACATTCATATCAATGTTTTTGACGATTTATACATTTCATTAAGCTTCCATTCTGATATTTTTCTAAAAAAAAAGTATAGTTAATTTTAGGACTTTGTTTTGCAGAAATTTCATCCATGCATAGCGTTAATAAAATTCGTTATTATATAGCACTAGCTGACCCGGCAGACGTTGTCCTGTCACAAATTTATTTCCCTGCATGTTTCTCTAACCCGATCTATATCTATTTCAATCCATATCCCTATCTCCTTCGTACAGAAGGAACCACCCCCCTTTTTCGTTATCCCCAGTTTTTTTTTGAGGTGGCAGGATTGATCTTATATAACTCCTCACAAAATTTCAGTGGTCTAACCTAAATACTTCCAGAGATATGGACTATGAAGTATTTTATTCGTATGGGAGGTGCCACGCCCCCTTTTTCGTTAACTCGAGTTTTTTGGGAGGTGGTATCGATCACATATAAACCCTTACCAAATTTCAGTGGTATAACATAAATACTTGCAGGGATATGCACAGAGCCAAAAATGCCTAATAAAATTAATAAGATTGTCTTCATGATCAGTTTTTGGGCAAAGGGGTAGTCGCAATGGTGGAAACGAAGAAAAAACTATAGGGAAATCTCTTTGGTTTTAAGAAGAAATTCTTATTAAAAAAACTATACATTTAGTACAAAGGTGTAGTTAGACGCTGGGAATTATTAGTATACGATGGCCGGATGGTTAGCAGCTGGGTTTAGCATTCGAAAAATTGTAAGTTCGATTCTCTCTCTTTTTTCCTAATTAGAAATGTTAAAAAGAAATCTTCTCAATTATATTTATGTGATTTTCCTTTGAAACATTAACAACTATACACATATCAGTAATTAGACGCTAGCAATCAAAAGTGAGCGATGGCCTGATGGTTAACAGCTGGGTTTATCATTCCGAAAATTGTAAGTTCGATTCTCGATGAGGGCAATATCATTTTACTTTTCATTTAAAATATTGAAAAGAAAATCTTCTTAATAACATTAAAAAGACTGTCTCTACAATAATAAGAAGCACATCTTCTTGAAGAAAAACTATACAGATATCATATCATTTTTGTTCTATTTTATTAGGTACCTTTGGATCTGTGGACTATAAAATGTTTCCTTCCTATTCAACTTGAAGAAAAAAGTGTGTATGTGTGGTGCCACGCCCCCCTAATATTTTAATGAAACAATTTTCAAAGGATTTCCATTGAAAAAAAAAAAAAAAAAATCATTTTCATTTCATTTGAAAAAGGTTTCATTCGATCTGAAAATGCTATATTGGAGAAATTCCATCATGACCGTAAGAAAAAAGTTATGAAAATTCAGAGCTTACCTACATTTGTAGATACTTGAGTATTTTAGTAATAAAATTTATTTTGTTTGTGTTTTTATTTGGAAACCGAAACCGAAATAAATGTTGAAGAACGAAACCGGAACCGAAACCGAAATACGTTGCAACACCGGAACCGAAACCGGCACGTTATTTTAATCGGTTTTAGACCTTGTTTATTTAAATTGTGTCGATAGTATCTATAGTAGTTTTCCAGGTGCTAATTTCGATATATTTTCAGCTCTAGTAATAACTAATATTTTTTTGACTTTGTGGTCTCCTACTGCAGGGTATATACCTGCAGATTTATGTATTTATATGCACCAACATGCATAATGCATATCTCTGTATTGGAAAATATTTTAAATTCCATCATGCGAATTATATGCTTTGAAATCGGTAGCATGTTGCACGCTCATTGCAAAAATAAATAAACTCACGCTGCGCACATTTGCAATTTTTTGCCTTAGTATTTACATATACTTGTTTGTATGAAAGTGGGTGATTGGGTGATTTTGCGCTTAACATATTCGCATATTGTAACAGTTTGTCACGCTTACATCATCGTTTATCGCGTTGCAAGTCAAAGTACGCTAACGTTGACCCACTTTTCCTTGTTCTGTGCGTTTTCACTTTGAATCGATTGTAATTTCTATTTTTTGTTTATGAAAAATGAAGCCGGCCAAAAATTTGAAAAACTACTGCATCGCACGCATTTGTTTAAATACCACAGGACTGAGGTAATTGAACACTGTAATCCATCCGTCCATCAACTATCAATGCTACTTGCAGTCTACTATAGTAGATTTTATAAACTGAGTTTTCCCTACAGCTAACTGCGAAATAAAATAAACTTAAGTTGAATAAAGAAACTAACAAAATAAAATAGAGTAAAAAAAAATCAAGTAAAAATTGAAAATTCAAGTAGGTAAAATAAAATGAATAGGAAAATAATGAAAAATAAAGTAAAACAAAATAAAATTTAAAAAATTAAATTGAAAATAACTTAGTATAATTAAAAAGAAAATTTAAGTAAAAAAATAAAATAATGAAATGAAATAATAATAATAAATAGATGAACTCAAATTCAGAGAAGAAAATCTAATAAAATAATATAAATGGCATAATTTATTTCCAGGCTATGGTTCGTAAAAATATTAATTCAACAAAATCACTAGTCACAAAATTACTAGTCCGTTTCGCCGAAAAGGCTAATGCGAGGTGGGCACTGGAACCTAGATGTGAGCTGGCTAGACAGACTTGGCCCCGCAATAATAAGAAGCGAACAAGGTTCATCATTATACTGACGGGGCAATGTCTGATGGAGGTAAACGGTGAACCCGGCAACTCAAGGAATGTCTGAACGAATGTCTCTTTGTCTACATCCAAAGAGACGAAATGGTTAATCGTTTTAAAGAAGGATGGGCATGACACCAAACTAGTGGTAGCACAATGGGCCGGCAGGCCTAAGTGAGCCTCTCTGCTATGCAGGGATGGCAGCCGAAGTAGCCTTGACTAACCTTAAATATAATAGAATTAAGCAAATAGATGATGTAAAAAAATAAAAAGAATATAAAATAAATTTTATAAAAATAATACAATTAAAAAAATAAACTAAAGTCAACCAAAAAATGTAATATATCGAATTAAATAAAAAAATACAATAAAAATATAATAAAACAAATACAAATGAAAGTAAGTAAACTGTATATTAAAAAAGAGGCGAATGGCGAAGAAAAAGAAACAGTGAAAAAGAGAAGTGGAGGAAAGAATAGTAACGTAATCCAGGAAAATTTGAAGCAAAGATGACTTGGTAAATGTGTCATTTTTTATAACAGTGTCCAATGGTGCCAGTGCTGCGAAGATAAAATTTGGGCATATTGATTTAAACTTTGGTTCTTTTGCCTTTTTCACACCAAGTCGTGTAAATGTGCCAAGAAAAGGTTTACTTTATGTATATTTTTCTTACAAAGTACTACTTTATAGTTTTTTCTTAATTAATCTTACTATTGGAAGTAAATAACCAATTTACCATCGTAATACCTGCTCAATTTCAGAACGAGTTATTATTCGCGCTAATAGGGAAATTTAAGTAAATGTTGGTCACCAGAAAATCCTACGACACATATCCCTGTGATTGGCATTTTATACTCTTATTTATTGCGTTCTTAGCGCTATTTTAACTGAAATCCAAATCACAGCAAAAACACCCACCGTTTTCTGCCAATATATTTTGTCTGGTAACCAGATTTTTCGCTGCTTCTGCTGGCAGATGTTCATCGATTATGCAGTGCTGCCAAGTCGTCGTAATAAAAACATTTTAAAGATGACACATTTGGAGTGCTCTCGGAGAGCGCTAAGTTTCGGATCAAGTCATCTTTGATTTGAAGTTTTCAAGTTGTTTAGCTAAAGAGAGGACACCATCTAATGATGAGAGGAATTCTAAGCATTGTGATTTTGTATTATGTTCTAAAAGTTTTTAAGGTAAATCCTCATAAATCTTTAAGGGCCGCTTGCATAAAAGCCGAAATATGGAAAAGGCGCAAAAAAATAGCTACCTCTAAGGGTTAAGTTACAGAGCTAATTTTTTGCGAGCCTTATTTTCTCATCAATTACTTACTTTTTAGTAAAACATACATATGTAGGAGTTGTCAAATGATACAGCGGTAGGACTTTTCTTAGACATGGCATTTGTAAATCTGGGAGATTTTTTGGTTTTTAAGAAAAAACGATACAAATGTAGGTACTTTATTACAGTTTCAAAGTGAAAAAAGGATCACGAATTAAAAAAAGTCAAATATGGTACTTTTTTGAAAAAGTAGGGTCCGGGGTCCTTTCCCATTAAAAGGGTCAAATTGACGCTTTAGGATCCCCAACGGCAACACTGGTAACTACACTTGTCAGTCTGTGTATTTTTAAAAATAATTCCTAAACAAATTCATTACAACTTACATGTGACCAGATGTTGAACATTAAATTCACGTTTGCCACCTGATATCCGCTATTTTCAGAGTCCATACGAACATCTGCGTCATCTGTGAGCTCACCTGTGCATTCGAAGCATCACAAACAATAGCAGTCATTTCCATGCAAATTCATATAAACACATCCATATTAACACTATGCGTCATATAAAAGGCTCTTGAAAAATGAATTTGAAGCTTTTGAGAAAAGTACAAGCTCTTATTTGATTTAGTTAAACATAATTATTTATCCATACTGAATTGACAGTTCTATATGGCTAAAAACACGAGTTATTAGAAGTAAATCATCTAGACCTCTTCACAGAAAAAAATGAGCTGGTCATATCAACCAAATGGGTTGATTCAACCAAAATCGCTGTCAATTCTTGTCCATTATTCAACGCTGTTGATTCAACTTCATTGAAACTGTTAACTTTAAGTTAACAGTTAAGCTGTTGTTCTAACAGAAAATTTTGAAAATTTTATTTGTGGATTGAATCCAATGTATATATTTATACGTTAATTTTGTAATTATAAGTATTAGAAAGAATTGAATGCAAAAGTTTATACAGCGGAATGGTAATTCACTGACTAGTTTACATGCGACCAAGAATTTAGACGTAGTGTTTTATCCGGTCTGACTGGCATCGAACCTACCAGACTGCATTGGCATTGCGTTCTCTTAACGCTTTGAGACGCAGTTCTGTGTCCGAAAAGCCATCTGATGTGGAGCCTGGAAACTCCGAAACGCGTCATGGTATCCATCGCTTTGTAAAACTTTGTCAATTTTCTCTAAGTATCAAAATTAACAAAATTCTGTCAGTTTAACCAAACTTTGTTAATTAAAAATTTACAGATCTATGACTGTTCAATCAACAGTTGAATGCAGTTATTTCAACAAAAAATTCCGTTGAAATAACCAAAATTTGGTCAATTCAATAGAATTTGGTCAATTTCAGGATAACAGTACGAGATTGTTGATTTTACCAGTGCCATTTTTTCTGTGTTGTACGAATGATATTTCTATATGAAAACTTTATGTATAGTCGTTCAAATGACGCAGTGTGTTTTGCACTGTAAATAAATATGCAAGAATTTTTCGAATTTGTTATAAACTGTTAAGACCATGTCAGCTCTAAAACAATTACTTTAGGTGACTTTTTTCGCTCCACTCGTTAAACAGGCATGTTGCTGGACGTCATTTTGTCGCTACACAAATATGCATGGGCGCATACAAGGGGGGAGTGGGGGGCGGAAATGAGGCGGATGCCCCATAAAGCCGTCGAATAAAGCGGTAGCTTAAAGCAGAATCATTTATTTTTAATAAATTTAACCAAAAATAGTTATGTTGACCCATGCATTATGCATTCACCTACATACGTAAAAGGGGTTGTTGGCCCCTTACTTTATATTTGATGGGTGTATTGAACATTTTGAGTATGCAGTTTTTGCACAGGATATTTCATATACTTGGAATGTATTTTGGGTCCTTGCTAACAATTGTGAGCTTGTACCCCTCCACTTATCTTGGCCTATGTCCATGCATTTATGGGCATGAGATGATGCAGCTATCAACTTAATCCCCCAATGACACAATAGCATTTTCCACGCATTTATTTACATATTATTGAGTACGAGCACAACAAATACACTATGTTACTAGTGCTTTTGTGTGTTGTTGTTGCTATCGTTTGGTTTTATAATTTGTGTTGACTGTGCCAAATCGATGCGAATCCACGCAACCATGCCAACAACGACGGAATAAAATTTAATTCATTGCTCAGTTGGAGCTAAATAAAAATGTATTGGATTATTTTTGGGGGAAGTCAATGTATATATGTGTGCCATTGTATAAGTTTAAGGGGCAATAGTGGCTAACCGCTGTGCCACAAACAACATGCCACGCAAGCAAAACTTGCAACAATGCTATGTGGAACGCCACATGTCACATACCGCAATGTTTGAGTCAGTTGTGTGTGGCACAACTTGTGGCAGCAACTGCCTGCCTCATTTGCATTTTTGCTGCGCCATCGTAGATACATCAAATGTTAGCACTAGAGTATATTGTATGCATTTTGTAGCAGCGCTCTTTAATCTTTATTAATTGCAAAAGTCGCAGATAATGTGAGCTGATTAATGCCAAACACAGCCATAGGGCAATGCGCCCAGTAAACAGGCATTTGAAATTGCGCAGTTGAATGCATGCTGCTCGTTCTTGTTGGAAGTGCGCTATACAAAGGTGTAATGCTATTTCTAAAATGAAATAAAATTAATTAAAACATAATAAAATAAAATAAAATAAAGTAAAATAAAATAAAACAAAACCATATATTATGTCTTAAATTTAATCTTCCTACGAAGTTTAGTCTTTTAGTTAAAAGTGGAGCTACTTGGATCCATATCTTCTAGTAAACCTATGCTGATTGAATCTGAGCATTATCAAGTAATACTCCTAGCACGCGTCTCATTACGCCACTTTTTTAAACGACTAATGAAAACGATGGAACAGTACAAGCGATATTGGATGAACCTTTGATTGCGATAATTTTTAATGGAGGATCTATGGATGTGACGCTTTTATCCCCTCACTATCTATCTGCTTATTCCTGTGCATAGACAGAGATGAGGGATCAAAAGATTTCGCAAAGAATTTGATGAGCAAGTGAAACTCACATTTTTTCTTCTTGCTTTGGTTTTCCAAGGATAACAAAAATTTTAAATTTTTCTTCAACTCTTCTATAGTTATTGCAAATAAGTTTACATTTTTATAGTAATAACAGGTATTATCTATTCTGTTCCAGGTTGCGTGCCTTTGATGTTGCAAACTTAATATGAAACAGCCCAGTCTCCGCAACAAAGTAAGTAGAACCATGCTCAAATTATGATTTTATGTAGAAAAGAAATTCAAAAATGAATACTGATTTTTAAAAATAATATCTGCTACTTGTGTTCAGGATTATAGCTTAGTATCCTCCCAAATAAAATAAAGAAGTCCGAAGTAGTGGTCCGAATATCAATATGGCAGCAAAGTCACTATCTTTACATTTGCAAATGATGCACTGATAAAAGTAATCATCACCATAGTCTCGATATATTCTATATATTTTCGCACTGGATGGCGCTGTTGTCGGTATAAGTATTTTCATAATCCATATTTATTCTGTTCCTTTTTAGTAAATTTGATAGGTAATCAAAACCTCTGTTACGAAAAACTCCGATAGGTGGCTCTGGAGTCGAGATATGCGGAACTTCCGTCTTTGTGGTCCTCTTTTATAAGTTTCGAAGAGAAAGTTGCTGCAATCTGTTAGTTTTACATATTACTTTAGAGCAGTAGTCGGCACGGAGAGAGCGCTTGCTATGTTAAAGCATTGGAGTTTTCCTCCCAGGAAAGCAATTGCCGGCCTTTGCTTTAGAGGCCTTTTAAAAGCATATTCGAGTCTCCTTTGAATCCTTGTATAAAGCTTTTGCTGTCTTTTTGACTCACAGAAATTTTGAAATTTATTATTTGACTCTTTCTGAACCTTTATTGTTCTGAGCCAAAATGTACATATTCAACAAAGTGTGATTGAATTTGACGTTGCTCCCAATCGAAACCAGGGTATATTATTTTTATTATTATTATAAGGCCTTATTAGGTACACCGCGACCATTAGTACGATCTATTGTGTGACCTATCAGCTTACTGCTGTATGCGAAGGCTCTTTACAAATTTGAGCACCTCCTCAGGTTTTTTTATTCCATATCACGAACGGATTGGGAGTGACACCACCTAGGTAGCAAACTCTCTTTCTTGCTAACGCAATGCATTCGCAGAGTTTGTGAACCGGCGTTTCATCGTCCAGTTCGCAAAACTGAAAAATTGTTGTATCTGTCAGATTCAATTTACTCAGGTGATAACGTAGACTACAATGTCCCGTATAATACCCAGTGAGCGTTCTTAGATCCACCCTTCTTAGATTTATGAGCCTGGCCGATGATCTTTGCGATGGTTCTATAAAGAGTTTGGCCTGCCTCTATCCTAGGCTGCTAAGCCAATGCTGGCTAAACTGTTTGTCTTCCCAGTTCTTATAATCTCCTTTACGTGGGCCTTGGTGAGCCCACAAAAGGGTTCCGGACCATAAAATGCTGTTAGAGCACCTTGTTTTGCAAGCTGGTCCACTTTTTCGTAGCCGTCATGTCCTTCATGCCCTGGGACCCAACCTAACAACACTTTGTTTTTGGCCCCCAGATCATTAAGGACTGTGACGCACTCATAAACCAGCTTCGAAGTTATTGTGTACGACTGCAAGGCACGTAGGGCGGCCTGACTGTCCGACATAATGTAAATTTGCTTAGAGGATAGTCCTCTTCGAAGGCATTCTCTGCCACAGATTTCTATTGCATGGATTTCCGCTTGGAAAATAGTGGGGTAGCTACCCATTGGTATCGATTTTTTGTAGTTTGGTCCATAGATACCAGCTCCCGTTTTACCATCTTCCAGCTTCGATCCATCCGTATACCAAGTCTGCGAATCAAATTCAGCATATGAGTTCCCTGTTTCCCAGAGCTCTCGATCAACGATTGAATCCTCAAATTTTCGCGTGATCCTGAGCGTAGGAGTTGTTGCATCATTTACTTGCAATGTAGGATCTTTTATGAAGTTCTTGACTATTTTCATATGTCCTGTCATATTTCCGATTTTTAGATCAGAAACATTTTGAAGTCTCAATGCAGCGAATGTGGCTTCCTTCTCTATCAGAATAGGGAAGGGAGGTATGCCTACAAGGGCACTTAGACCATCAGCAGGGCACGTTCTCATTGCACCCGTTATGCCGACACAGACCAGCCGATGCAGCTTACTTAATTTAGTTGCTGCTGTTCTCTGAGCAGTCTTAGGCCACCAGACCAGGGAAGCGTAGGTGACTATTGGCTTCATAACTGTATTAAATGACCAATACGTCATTTTGGGAGACAGCCCCCATGTTTTGCCATAAAGTCTAGTGTAGGCGAAAAAGGCCCTCGTTGCTTTATTTATCGTAGCTTCCAGATGAGCATTCCATGGTATAATGTCAAACAGAAAAATTATTTTAATGAAGTCTAGTTTAGGCGAAAAAGGCCCTCGTTGCTCTATTTATCGTAGCTTCCAGATGAGCATTCCATGGTATAATGTCAAACAGAAAAATTATTTTAACCCGCTTGAAAACAATTTTTTCAGTTTATAATCTTTTAGGAAAAAGTTGTCCCCTGCTCAAAGAACTAGAAACCAGATTGATCATGTCATGAACGACGGCAGACACAGCTCCACCGTTCTGGACGTGCGTAACCTACGTGGTCCCAATATCGACTCGGACCATTATCTTGTTGCAGCCAAGATACGCACACGCCTCTGTGCAGCGAAGAATGTGCGCACAGTAACGGAAGGAAAATTTGACGTCGAGAAGCTGCGCATGACACAGACAGCTGATAATTTCTCTACTCGACTCTCACACCTGCTATCAGAGGGCAATCCTCGACCTAACGATGTAACCGAGCAATGGAAGCATATCTCTCACTCATTGCGTACCGCCGCTGAGGCCACTATAGGGTTTCAGCGAGCCCGCAAGAACAACTGGTACGATGAGGAATGTAGCACTGCCTCGGACAAAAAGGACGCTGCATACAGGGAGACGTTGCGAACGGGCGCAACCCGCAGTGTATGACAACGCTATAGTGAGGCGAGGAAGGCAGAGAGGCGCCTTTTCAGAAAAAAGAAACGTGAAGCCGAAAGGCGTGAGTGTGAGGAGCTTGAGATGCTGGCTGACAGGAATGATGCCCGAAAATTCTATGAAAAGATCCGGCGGATGACGGAAGGTTTAAAGACCGGGGCAAATTCCTGTAAGAACAATAACGGCGACCTGGTAACCGACGTACAGAATGTACTTAAATTATGGAGGGAGCACTTCTCCTCACTGCTAAATTGCGAGGGAGACGTCGAACCCGATACCCCAATCCCTGACGATGGAAAAGTCGTCCCACCACCTGGCTATGATGAAGTGAGGATAGCTATATCCCGGCTCAAAAACAATAAATCGCCTGGGAAAGACGGACTACCCGCCGAGCTGTTCAAACACGGAGGCGAAGAGCTGGTAAAAAGCATGCATCAGCTCTTATGCAGAATATGGTCAGATGAGTGCATGCCTCCACGATTTTCACGATACACCAAATCCTGGAGAAGACCCATGATAAAAGAATCGACACTCACAATCTCTTTGTCGATTTTAAAGCCGCTTTTGACAGCGCAAAAAGGAGTTGCCTGTATGCCGCCATGTCTGAATTTAACTTCCCTGCAAAGCTTATACGGCTTTGCCAAATGACGTTGAACAAAACCAACAGCTCCGTCAGAATCGGGAAGGACCTCTCTGAGCCATTTGAAACCAAACGAGGCTTCAGACAGGGCGACCGCCTTTCGTGCGATTTCTTTAACCTGATGCTGGAGAAGATAATTCGAGAAGCAGAGCTAAACCGCAATGGCACAACCTTTTACAAGAGCGTGCAATTGCTGGCGTATGCCGATGATATTGATATCATTGGCCTTAACAGCCGCGCCGAAAGCGCTGCTTTCTCTGGGTTGGATAAGGAAGCGAAAAAAGTGGGTCTTGCGATGAACGAGGACAAGACGAAGTATCTGCTGTCATAAAGAAAGAAGCGGCGCACCTGCAGCCAAGTCACCGTTGATAACTACAAGTTTGAAACGGTGAGAGACTTCGTCTATTTGGGAACCAGCATTAACACCGAAAATAATATCAGTCTAGAAATCCAACGGAGAATCACCCTTGCCAACAAGTGTTACTTTGGACTAAGTAGGCAATTGAGAAGCAAAGTCCTCTCTCGACAAACAAATATCACGCTCTATAAGTCTCTCATCATACCAGTCCTGATGTACGGCTCGGAATCATGGACAGTGTCAAGAGAAGATGAGATGGCCGTTGGAGTATTTGAGAGAAAAGTTCTCTGGAAGATTTATGGTCCTTCCCGTGATGCCAACGGCGAGTATCGAAGGAAATTTAACGATGAGCTGTACGAGCTTTACGCACACCTGACCATAGTTCAGCGGATTAAAGCCCAAAGGCTCCGCTGGCTGGGTCATGTTATGCGAATGGACAAAGAAGCACTAGCACAGATAGTTTTCCTATCGACACCCGAATTCGGCCAAAATCGCCTAGGCGGTTAAGCGTCATTATGACGCAAGCCAAGATTAGGAAAAAGTTGTAAATTAAGTCTTGTTCTAAGTTTTCAATATTTATATTTTACCTTTAAATCAAATTATCAATACGAAAGGATATTCTGTAGCAAATTTTGTTTTGAGCTAACACCGAAAAACGTACCAAAATAATTTGCTAGCCAAAAAATATAACAATATATTAAAACAACTTTAAGCTTTTTATCTGCTGTCATAATTTAACACAGAAACGGGTGATTCAAATATAAGAAAATTTGCCAACCCTTAGAGGTCGTTATTTCTTCGCCCTTTGCCAAGTGGTACCACTTCACTTCTACTGCCAGTAAAGAAGGAGAGTGAAAAAGACACAACATCATGACTAAATAAATTTTTAGTGTTTTATATTTGTAGCAGGGTCATTGAAGTTGCGTTGAAGTTAAAATGGCAAAAACGTACCAAATTTGGAAGTTGCGTACCAACGTACCCGGAGAAAAAATTCGTGCCAAAAATGGCACATTTCGGCCAAAACGGCAACCTTGGCCCCAATGTACCGGCATACAGAGTTTATGGGCGTATACATGTATGCGCATAAGCAAGGAGTCTTATTCAGGGCAGTTTTAAATAATTTTTAACTTTGCGGATTTTCTCACTCATTTAATTTGTGAATATGAAAAGGTGAAACGTTTGGCAGTGAAATATTATTTAGAATGGCCCCGATTGGTTATAGAAAATAGTCAATATTCGACTTCGAACAACTTTGTAATGGTCACTCTAATGACAAAGTGTGTAGGTAATGGGAAAAAAAATTGGAAAAAGAAAGTACCCAAAATTTATAATTTTTTTGTTTAGATAAAACTACAAAATTTATCAAACATTTTCCCATCCAAAAACTGAAAACGGCCTGCTGTGAGAAGAACATTAAAGCATGATTTACATATTAACTTCTAGCATATCAGAGTAAAAGGTGTGCCTTCATTAAAGATGCTGTGTGATCGTTGAAAGGGTGACGGCTTTCCCTTGCTAGAAATTAAATCCTTTCTTTTCACCCTTTTCCCAAAGCAGAAGGGTATGTTTTTCAAATTGAAAACATTTGGCAGGTAAAAATGTAGAATAGTAAGCATTTAGCGGGAAACATAAAATTCTATTTAGCATACAAATGCCGTTTGTGGCATTTGAAAGCACAAGAAAAAAATTTACAAAATAAAAAATCATTGAATTATAAAAAAAATTAACTTTTTTTTTAACTTTTCCACCACTCAAATTTTGAAATGTAGTACTTATTCGTATTTGCCTGCCAACCAGTGATGTGAATGTTTTTAGTATTATAGAACCGGCTCTATCGAGTTCATTTTCGATGACTGGTTTGCAAATCATGAAATTGGGTATTGTTAAGGTATTGTTATTGTGCTATAGGGTATGGAAAGTGTTTGCAGTTAGAGTGTGCCAAAGACGCTACGGGCTTTATACCTCTACACATATTTCCACGCCTCTTAAAATCAAGTTCTCTCATTGCAACCATGTTTCTTAGCTTAATTCAGTTTTTGGATTTTGTTAAAATGAACAATAAGGTCGGGTTTTCCAGTGCAATTTCAAACTTTAGTGCGAGTTTAAACGGCCAATTTGTATAAAATAAATTCTAGTCAACTTTGTCTGTGGTTTAAACTTGCACTGTAAAACCGGGCCTAAGTGATATAAATTGCGTTATATTTGCCGTCGGGGACTGTTCTGGAAGTGACAATACGTCGGCTATAAAGTGCGATGCTTCGATACGATTATTGCAGGATCCGGTTACCTCGATGCAGTTCCTGTATCTTGTGCCTCACTAATTTTAACTGCCAGACATTCATTGATGATGACGAGTCCTTTGAAACGCACATAACGACCATTGACTTTCAGCTCTTCAGCTGTTGCTGGTCGCACCATAATAAGTACTTGCAAGTTCATACCTAGATATATACATACATACCGACATAGTCAGCAGCCGCCAGAAAAAATACCAAACAATAATCGTAATAACGACGGCGCACATTTCAAATAACAACCCTTTGTTAGGACTGTGGACTAGCGGCGCAAAATGTGCGCGCCATGAGAACCAAATCATTGTCGGCGGACGCTTCGCATTGCTTCACCGGCCACAACGGCACACCAACATTTGTGCCACATGACATTTGGTGGCAGCGTAGAGTGCGCTTCACAATCACTGATTCCGATTCAGTGATATGCGTTTGAAATAGGAAAATTAAAAAAGTGGTAAAACAGCATTTTTTTTTGGCTAGCTATGAGATCTGATGCGATGGGACATGAGTAGGAATAACGCGTTGTTAGAAAGCGAAAATGATATGCGCATCTTGTTAAGATCATCAGCAGTAAACATTGAACAAAGCGTTCCGCTGAATGCGTCCAAACGATGCACAGCGCAAACAATTCATAAAACAAATCTCAATATGGGGAAAATAAAGTTTTAGATAAACATTTTTTTACTATAAAATATATACGTATGTTAATATATAAAATATATATGGGAAAGCAGGAGAGTAATATGTGAACGTAATGATCAAATGGGATGTGTTGGAAGTTGGCGCACTGTGGCTTGGTGATTTTATTCCAATTTGAATGCAAAGCGGCCAGCAGCGTGGCGAAGTCGCAATTTTAGGTAGAATTCGCCAGATGGATTTACATAAGTAGGGAAGTTCTTGAATAATGCATACAGGGTGGTATCAAAATCAAAATCAACCATTCTAGCGGATGAAGATATGCAGAAAAATCTTTTTCATCTTATCCTAGTCCAGTAAAGGGTTCTAACTAGTATTTTCATTTCGTTGATATCTAGAGCGAAGGAGGAGTCAAGCCTTACACCTTCAAAAGCGAGTATAAAAAAGTATTGTTTAATACAGGCTATCATTGGAACATTCCATCGCGACTGGTGGGACATTTGACTCAGGAAGCTTAGTTCACTTTGACTTTAAAAAACTGACATCGGGACTGTAAATACTATCCCCTTTATTCATAAAAAATATAAAAGGTTTAATAAGCTCTTGGTAATCGAAATTTGTATGACAATGTCATAATACAAATACATACTTCGTAGTCCCATATTCCTTGAAAGTACGATATACAGTGCGCGAAAACTTGAACTAATGAAAACCAGCCCTATTCCAGTATTCGAGATCTCGAACGCTATGTGTTTTAATCTACATATGAAAATCGCCCAAGTGACAAGGAAAATCGTATTCTAGGGATTAAAATAAGATACTTTGCCGAAGGAAGCATACCTCTAAATCGATTTCTGAGGTCCCAACTTTGACTTTGAGCCTATAAGTTTGAAAAATCCTATTCAGTCTACCCGATAGTGGCATATGACTGTCACAAAATTGCCTACAATATGGGTATCAAACTAAAGTGGAGGCCCAGAGGTTTCGTTTGCACTGCGGTATACTTCGATATATTTATCGATTACTTCATAACAGATTTAACTTAAAAGTAACAAATAAATACAGTTTAAAGAGCGAAAACACACGCTTTTAAAGAATATTGCACTAAAAAGGTAAAAATAACTTAAATAAAAAACGAAGATTATGGAACAAAGCGGACCACGCTTTTTCCACAATACTACTGTGTAGGGTTTTTAAAATTATTTTCAACTTTTTAGTTCAATGCTCTCTAAAAGCGTGAGTTTTAGTTTTTTTAAACTATATTTATTCCACAATACTACTGTGTAGGGTTTTTAAAATTATTTTCAACTTTTTAGTTCAATGCTCTCTAAAAACGTGTGTTTTAGTTTTTGTAAACTATATTTATTTTAATCAGTGGATTGTAAGACATTAAATTAATGTAATGGTATCAAAATTCCTTAAAGGCAGTAAAATGATTTTACTGCCTTCTTGCTAAGGACGGTAGTATGTATTCACAAATTTTTCAAATTCTGACTAGTGGGACAGGTGCGAAACATTTAATATAATCGATTATCGAAATCAGTTTTATTACTGTTTTCAGGGTCGAGAAAAGTATTCCTCTTTGTCCGCGATAAATAAATAACAAGTTCGTGTTCTATGAAGTGATAAATCACTTCATATAACTAGAATGTCTCCCCTTATTTCGTTAATCGAGCATATTCCATATTTCGAACTTGTCCCACGAGTCACAAATTTAAACATTTGTGAATGGTTACTTCCAACATATTAATATCGTATTCCTCCTTTTCTCTGCATCCATCTTCATCTTCTCTCGCTGTTTCCTTATCGTCTCTGTGGCATTCATCACATAGCTTTATTAACTTTTTATTATGCAATTATCTTAACGTTTCTCTGCTTCATTGAAGTACTTGCGAAATTTTTTTACAATGAAAAAGATAGCTGATACAACAATTCGTAGATGATCAAACTCTTCCTACTACACTCACAGAAAAGATACAGTAGAATGAACTGGATTACAGGTTAAAACAACAGATTTCACAGGCAAAAACCATCCACACGATATATCTGGTGAAACAACAGATGCTGCTCGTTCGTTAAAATTTGAACAGTTTTACTGTTTAAAATAACAAATTTCTGTCCAATCGACTGTAATTAACTCGTTGCTTTAAAAGTTTTCTGTTAAGTGTTACCGTGACAGTGTATTGGCCCGATTTTACTTTCGAGATTACAAAATTTCTGTCAACTTGAACTTTCATCTGTTAATTCTTAACAAATGGGACTGTTCGTATGCCAGGTTTGTATGTTTATGCTGTTAAATTAACTATTAAGCTGTTGTTTTAACAGAAAATTTTGTTGTTTTAGGTATTCTGAGTTCGATTCTCGCTGAAGTCAATAATTTTTTTTTTTATATATACATAACTAATAATAACTAACAATTTTTTTATTTCAGAGTTTTTTTACGCTCAACCCAGGTGCCTACTGTCTAACCATTATGTCATCGCTTACTTATGCTTTCCAGCGTCTAACTACAGCTTTGTTCTAAATGACACTTTCCCACGTTGCTTTGTTAACTCGTACCATCTCGTACTTATGCTTGATGGCGTCGAATATCAGCTTTGTTCTATGACAGTAATGACAGTATCTTCGCTGTTGGATTCACTGCAGAAGTTTGATGTTTATTAAATGACTGTTCATTCAACAGTACTATTTGGCAGCACAACTGGCATTTCTGTTAATAATCAAGAGTATTGGGTCTGTTATATACATTCAACCATTTCTGGTATTAACAGTAGAGGACTGTTGATACAACTGTGATTTTTTCTCTGAGTGTAAGTAGTTAGCTGTAAAGTAAAAACCAAAATTTTAGGTTTTTACATATTTTTCTATACTTCTGTTAAGAGATTAGGAAAATATACTTATTTATCCATAGGTAACTGAATAAATAATAATGATTGGTAGCATTTTAAATTTCATGTCATTTTCCTCTTTTGGCTGGAATGTCCCCATTAGAACTTTAAATAGATTTTTTTTGCCGAGCTTCTCTTCCAATTTATGGTGTGCAGCTTTGATTTTTTTTTATTCATAGATAAATCATGAAAAAAATTCAATGGCGGCGATATAGCAAGGGGTTATCAAAACCTGTAACGAGATTTTTTCGAGCTTCTCCTCCAACTTGTAGTGTGCTGCTTTTGAGTTTTTTCCTACAAGTAGCCTGAAACTTGCGGTACTGGTAAAACGCAGATTCCATCCCTTGCTTCTTCGATATTCAATGTCAAACATAAGTGTTTTTCATACGTAACTTAAACCAGCCTTTTCTGGTAACATTTTTGGTGCATTGTGGCTATCAGACATTTACGTCCTTCCCCATCTTTTTTCTGTTCCACTGTTCTGTTACATTTTTCGGCAGGCTTGGCTGAAGGGTAAGCTCTTCTTGCAATCCGGCAAAGGCTCGGAGGTATGCCCAACCTTAGTTCCATCTTCCCTGAAAAACTGCATTCGAATTAAGTTGGCTCTGTGATTTTTTTTTGGGTCCCTACAAATCGACCTGCGCTAATGTATATTTACGTGTTTTTTATTCCTTCGATGGCTATAAGCAGACACTCGTTAGCGATTCTTAAAGCTAAAATATAAATATTTAAAAATAGCATTAAAAATTGTCCAACACTAATCATGTGACTTCCTGTAACAGAGCATTGTTAAAATATAATTTTTTATTGTCGTTTTTTTATGAGTTTATTTAACTGCAACGAGTTGGTATTTGTGATAAATGGCACACCATAACTCAGAAGCCCAAATTTGGCGTTAGGCTTGGGCTCTTTAATTATTTCGAGCCGGACAGGCAACCCAGTCAGGTACGCTGTAGTAATTGTTACTCATTATGGACTTGTAATCATTTTAATCATATCGACGTATACATATGTAGGTATGTGTATGTTTGTATTTATGAGGTGTTTAGCTGTTGTCCTGCGTCCTTTATTCTAACTTTATACCCGACTTTTGGCGAAAAACAATTTTACTTTTTTTCTTAACTGTGTACTATGTATTTCTAACCCTTGGAAGTTAACCTATAACAAACATACACACCCATTTAACTACATTTTAATTTACTTATTTTCAGTGTCGGCATTTGCTTTAATAGAAATTTTCTTACACTTAATTTTATTTCTAATGAGCGACCAACAGCTGACCTTTGTCCCGTCCCAATTCATCCCTTTAATCCTTATTCCCTTTTAATAGTATACCTTTGTCATGAGCAGCTATGGCCGTACAGACTGTATTTTAATCACGTAAATTTATCAAAAGGGAAAGGCCTAATTAGCCGCATTTTAGTTGGCTTGGGTTTTGTGCAGCTTTTGAAGTGACAGTGGGCTACATCGGCACTTTCATGGAAATTTCTTAGGTAACGCCTGGGCAATTTGTTTTTTTTTTTTTTTTGGGACAACATACTTCAGAAATTGGTGCATACATAGGTACATTTACATTCAATTCACAAAAAAAATTTACAGGAGAAACAAAAAACAAATTTTTTACATTAAACGCATGTAGATACAGTTTTGTAAACTTGGTACCTATATCTCCGTTATTATTGCAAGTAACACTTCAAAATGTGCAACGAGAGTGCATATTAATATATTATACTAAAATATCCCTGTAGGGAAAATCTCTAGTTCGCTTCTAATGCGTTTGAAACCCCTACTAGTTCGTCTTCTACCTCTTTTACATGTAATCAACTGGCGAATTTAACATGGCGATGTCCTAGGCGGTGGAATTTATCCCCCGTTGCATTACCTTTTCGACAGTTCCGAACTAGTAGAAAATGCGACAGTTTGGATATAGTTCGTTTATGGGCACTGAGAGTCAAAGTAAATTTAAAAAAAATATTTTACAGAGTTTTTATATTACCTTTACCGAGAATCGAACTTACAATTTTTGGAATGCTAAACTCAGTTGTTTACCATCAGGCCATCGTATACTTATGCTTGCCAGCGTCTAATTACAATTTTGTTTACATCACATTGTCCCCCTTTGCATTACCTTTTCGACAGTTACGAACTAGTAGAAAATCCGACAGTTTGGATATAGTTCGTTTATGGGCACTGAGAGTCAAAGTAAATTTAAAAAAATATTTTACAGAGTTTTTATATTACCTTCACCGAGAATCGAACTTACAATTTTTGGAATGCTAAACTCAGGTGTTTACCATCAGGCCATTACCATTTCAACAGTACCGAACTGGTAGAAAATTCGACTGTTTGGATCTAGTTCGTTTAATGGTACTATTTCTATAGTTCTGAACAATTTCCAAATTATACAAATTAGATATAGTTCAATGTAAAGCCTTTACCTGTCTAGTTTGTGCTGAAACGGGGTTGAGTATTCATTTGAAGTTCGTATTTACTTTAATAGAATAAAGTAGTCAAGAAGATAGCGTGACTTTCTTTAGATATAAGCTCTTATCAGCTCATCTTATAACATCAAGCTGATTTCCTTTGATACGAAAGCTGGTACATTTGCTACACTAAACTTGCAAATGACGTTTTTTAATCTTTCTTTGAAAATTTCCAGCAACAAAAATAATCGTATATCCGATACCGGAACGATTATCCTTTTCACTTTCACGAACACTTTGAATGAAGAAATACATACGTGTATAGTGAACTTTTCCACAAACCTTTTTGCTGAATGTATAAAGTTACGCGTCTGCTGAAAAATAGGCAATAAGATAAATAAGATATAAGACCTTCATCACATATCAAAACAGATGCGATCTAGCGCACTAAATCTGGGAACAGACAATTTTCGAACAAGCCACGATTTTACAAATGTATGTACATTAGAGCGTCTCGCCTTACAGGCAAAAAAAAAGGTCGACCTCATTTGAAGTGTTTTTGAAAAAATTAAAAAAATTTTTTTTTTTTCTGGCAACCCTAGATGTCGCCCAATTGCATTTTTTTTTCATATCTTCGGCATTTATTGTCGGGTTTTAAAGTGTGATACACCAATTTTTTTGTCTCAGGGAGTGGGTTTTTCCTAAAAAAAGTTCATTGAGCTCATTCGTTTCCATGTGGTACTTACCCACCATATCTCAGTTTCTACCACCCTAATGTCAGTTTATTGAAGACTAGACTTGTTTTGTAACCGAGTTTTAGTCCATAAAATTTTGTCGGGATTCAAGCTTGCTGTATTTCTGCCGGCTCTCGAGCTTAGATAAAGTGTGGGCCATGCGTTGTTTATCGGTGACCGCCATTGCAGATTCATGAACTGTATGAACAAATCGCTCGGTATTTTGGGAATGACAAAAACATTTGACGCACACATCCATTAGCTTCTATGCGGGCTGCTAAGATCCTCGTGTATCCATCTGAAAGTACGAATGGATCTGCATCGGTTATCATCGATATCAAAATATTTTCTGGGTGCAGAAAGTACGAGTTATTTTTTATGACCGGACGGACAATATTTTGAATGTGAAACCAGAAAGGAGCATAAACTTTTACAATAAAGTCAGCAAGTGTTTTTAGTGTTATTGAGGGTTGTTCGCACGTTATATAAAAGCGAAGAATTCGAGACGCTGTTGTCAGCCAACGGGCTGTACTCATAATGTTTTCATCGTATTTCGATAGATCTTTCACTACGTTATAGTACTTATTCACAACTCTATCTAATTTTCTACGCGTAACACTGTTTGATAAAATTGGAATACCTGCACGTTGCCACAAAAGACGCATTTTCCTTAAAATGTCCTGCTTATATACTCCCAACTTTCTACGCCGATCACTTCTATGACGCAGATATAACCCGAAGTTAATAATATCGCGTTTAGTTGGCAGTTGGTTTTTTAAATCACAATCAACAAACCGCATTTTAAAGGTTTTGGAGGTTTTAACACGCACCAAGTAAAATGACAATTGATTATAATGTCAAGGGCAAAACATAAAACAGAAAAAATTAGATAAACAATTCACTAACTGTTTCGCGAGCGAGGAAAATAAATAAAATTTACTTTTTCTTGTATGTCTTTAGACTTAAAATAAATTGTGTTATATTTCTGGTTCCATTGATTGAACCGAAATACTTTCTTCCCAAATGATTTATGATTTTTTACGGTCTTCAATAAACTGACATTAGGTTGTTACATTAGGGTAGTATAAAGTGAGATATGGTGGGTAAGTGCCACAAGGAAACGAATGAGTTCAATGAGCTTTGTTTAGGAAAAACCCACTCCCTGAGACAAAAAAATTGGTGTATCACACTTTAAAATCCGACAATAAATGCCGAAGATATGAAGAAAAATGCAATTGGGCGACAGAAAAAAAAATTATTATTTTTTTTTAAATTTTTTTCAAAAACACTGCATATGAGGGGAGGTACGGCCGACTTTTTTTTGGTGATACGCTCTAATGTACATACCTACATAAATACTGGCTGAAAAAATACAAAAAATCAGGCGTTTTATTGTATTTACACATCTTTGAAAACAAGAGCTGCATTTATACACATGTCAAATGTGTTGTAGATTTGCTATGCCACACTTGTTAGTCATTAATTTGGTTCAAGTGTTTTTCACATTTTGACCACCCTGACGTCTGCCTTTAACTTTTTGTTTTTTAAATCCATACAAGTTGAATTACATACCTTGGAACATGTGTATGTATATACATAGGTACATATGTATGTATTTATATCTTTAGCTCCTTTACTGCACATTTCCTGCTACATTAAAACTAAACTTTTTTTCCAGTTCAAATCAATTCAACTCAATCTATTTCGTTTCATTTCCCTTCATATTTTTTATGAGTTTATCATCCACATTTATTAATACCGTTTTCATATTCGATCATAAAATTTTGATTTCTCCAATTCAAAGGCTATTTGAATTTGAACGAATGTGAGTGGTGGCGGTATTATAGGCATACAGTCTGCGAAAGAATTAAAGCACACTGATCTTGGATTGTTTATCGTTACATATGTGAATGCCTAGACTAAAATACGGTATTTCCTCGGTGCTTGCTAGTGAGCGACGGAAAAAAACAGATGACATAATTCCATTGGTGCGAAGACCGCTCTTTCACTGAAACACCATCACTTCCAATTTTGATTTAAAGTGAGATTTAATATTAACCGTAGACCTACGTTCGGGTCGAAAACGAGCCGAAATGCTGCTTTACGTGCCTATAACCCAATCAGTTGTAAAGTTAGAAGTCTGAGAGTTCTTGACTTTTAATTATTACTTGAATAGAACGGAATTAATTAAAAATTAGGTTGGTAGTCTTGATGGTGAGGCTCTGAAAAAAAATACTCCACGCTTTGGGTCGTTTTCGACCCGAACTGTATTTGCGTTCCATTTTATTGAGAATTGAGCATTTTTTTATGTGACTTGAGTGACCTGGTCATGAATAATGCTGACCCACAGTTGATAAGCTAAAAACTAAAACACCCGAAGCTACCCAAGAACCCAAAAAACGAAACGAGAAAGTCACTATTGTGTGACTAAAAACAAAGCTTGTTCAGAAACCCAAACTAAATTGGAATGCGCCTATTGCAAAAAGCACGTTTGTAACGAAGTCGTATTCGCAATGGATGCATCAAATGCCTTATTAGTAATAGTTAAATGTTTGAAAAGAAGTTATAAACTTTCAAATATTGAATTTAGTTCATTTTATCGATATGAAATATTTTCGGGTCGAAAACAAACCTAAACGTAGAATTCTGAAGTTTTTCTCCGTAGGTCTACGGTTAAAGGTTAATTGAAAAAGAAATGAGATGGCTATAAGCGAACGAGCCTCAATCGTGAAATATCGTGTTTTCCCACAAGTCATAAACGGTTATTTGTTGTTATCAGGGTTATAATATATCTAGTAGAAAATTCGTATAAGGCTTGCTTCATCAGCCTTGTAGCAGCTATCGCTTATACCAGGCTGGGTGTGCCATTATTTTGTTAGGGGCTGTATAATGTACAGTGTAAATTAGACTGATTCGATTCCCATACAAAAAAAAGTGATATATCTTAGTCAAAAAGTTCAAAGGCATCAAAAGCATGTCTGAATTTTAAAGCGTTTTAATGAAGTGGGATAATTTAAGGATGTACAACTCGGCTATCTGAAGAAACTATGTATGTGAAAACGACTTAATAGGCCTAGAGGACATATGTCCTCTAGAGCTTCTCAAGCCAAATAATACGTGGTACATCGTTTAAAAATCGTAAGTTTAATAACAAAGTTTTTGTAAGAATAAAAAAACTTTCCCGAACCTCACTCAGCATAAGGGACGGTGTTTTGCTGTTTTTTGTCGAGCCGGTCTAGTGTACATACATACTTATCTATGTATTATTAAGCTGCGAGCCATAAAATCGAGAGCTATAAAATTTAATAAAAACTTCCAAGAAGTCAAAAAAGAAAACGAAAAAAAAATTCTAAATTCGATCGAAAACGTGTTTTTTATAGTTAAAAAAAAAAAAAAAAAAAAAAAAACTAATGGCGGCGATATACCTACAGGTTATCATCATAACCTCTAACGAGATTTTTAGCCGAGCTTCTCTTTCCAACTTGTGGTGTGTTGCTTTTTGAGTTTTTCCTACAAGTTGGCGGGACCTACAGTTTTTTGCCGACTCCGAACGGCACTTGCAAAGCAAATGAATTTTTTGCTGAGAAGCTTCTCATGGCAGAAATACACCCGGAGAGTTTGCCAAACTACTGCCGAGGGGCGACCCCGTTTTAGAAAAATTCTTTTTCTAAATAATTTTGATGTTACTTTTGCCGGGCATCGAACCGCCACGACTTGGTGTAGAAGGCCGAACACTTAACCGCTACACCACGGCGGCCGCCGTATTTAATAAGATAACGTATGCCAGCTAGAAACATATAAAAAAGGTTTCTTAACTTGTTTTCCTAGCAAAGTGTGGTCCTCTGATTTTCTCTGCCGACAGGACAGAATGTCTATGGAAACTCTTTGCAGATCTCAGCGTTTTCATTCACATAACAAGAGTCAGAAAGCACCGCTTTGAAATTTCGTTTACTTAACTGATAGCACGAGATAATTCGTCCTTTCAGAAAGACAAAGTTCTAACACTTTATCCTGGTCAGTGAGCGTAGCTGAGGTGTTCTGTTCTCACGAGAAGGCGCGACAGGTTTCGCCGGTGACGGGTAACAAGGTCAATGGAAATAGTGTCAATTGACATTATTTCGCATTATAAATGGAATAGTGTCAAATTAAAAAAAAAGCCACATAGATCTAAGTCATCGCGCGATTTTTTATTCCAAATTTTTGGCTGCGGCGCTTTTTAAAATAAATTTCAAATTCAAGCCATTAAATATTTTTAAATAATATCATACTAAAAAAAAAAAAATTTTGAATTACAAATCGTGCGGTTTTTTAATTTTAATATTTGCCTGCGGCGCTTTTTAAGATAAATTTGAAAGAAAAAATTCAATTTATAATTAAATATCGCTTGATTTATATCAGATTATTAAATAAAAATTTACAATTAAAAAAATTGTACCATTGAAATCATATTATAAAATGAGACGCTTTTTGTAATGTTCAAAATCACATCATCAAACTCAAACATCGCGTGATGTTCAGTTGACATGCCATAAGCAATGTTGACGCTATTTCCATTTCAATTAGAAAATAACGTCAATAAACATATTGACAAAGAGAAGTTAAGTCAACTGACCTTATTTCCATTTCGAAAATGCAAATATTGTCAATTGATACTATTTCCATTTGGTGTGCGAAATAATGTCAATTGGCACTATTTCCTTTGACCTTGTTACCTGTCACCGGTTTCGCCAACGACTCGGGACCCATTTCATCTTACTGAATAATTTACACCATTTTGTATTGCCAGCTGAAGCAGCTTACCAGTCATTTGCTTTATTTGAAACTAATTTTGAAAACCGAAATCCGAAAGGTATTTTTAACAGGTTTCCACCTCGTTTAAAATAATTTCTGAATCAAGCACAGCTAGGTATATCAAGAATTAACATTTAGAGAATGTCAAGAGGACGGAGGCCAACAAAACACTTTGCCGGCGTATTGAAGAAACACGTCGAATAAAGAATATAAATATAAGCACACCATATATAAATGCACTTAACTTTGCAAATGCTGTTGGCTCGTTTTTGTATTTTATTTTTTAGTTTTTCATTTTATGATTTCACGCCTTTATTAAAATATGTGTTTTTCTACTTATACATACATATGTATATAGCTACTATATCTTTCCCTATATTAAGATATTTATATATGTATGTGTGTACAAGCATTCACACATCATTTCGACCGCTTACTAGGTACATCGTTCTTTCGTGTTGAAAAACAATTATATTTAGAGCTGGTTTGGTTTATCGATTGCATTATTCACTTTTGAGAATTTTGTGTTTTCACGTTGTTACTTACACCACAGACGGGTTTTTAATTGTATCTTACCTCAGCTT
Organism: Campiglossa producta; assembly: GCA_964058755.1. NCBI lineage: Eukaryota > Metazoa > Arthropoda > Insecta > Diptera > Tephritidae > Campiglossa > Campiglossa producta. The sequence goes on along the minus strand of CAXKVI010000035.1, from coordinate 468,938 downwards.
GTTAAATTAAATGTTTTTGGCTACTGTTAAATGTTGGCTTTGTGCCATTGGCTATTGGTAGCATATCAGAATAGTAGTAGCTTTATTCTTCTTAACAGTAATTATGTATATATTTTTTCTTGTGGGTAGATAATACGATTATATCTATAGATATACATTTTTACTTGCGAAGTAATATCAATAGCATAATAGGATTTAAAAAAAAACTAATGGCGGCGATATACCAACAATGTATTAAAAATCATAATAGAATGACTACCAAAATATGTCATTTCAGCCATTTCCGTTACCGAATTATGTCAGTTTAGGTGATTTTCGAAATTTTCGATATCGAAAGTAGGCGTAGTTGGAGGACGATATTTTCCAATTTCATCAGGTATACTTCCAACGATACTAGTATGCTTTGTGCCAAATTCCGTAGTTCTATCGTAATCAATTTAAAAGTTACCACCAGTCGAATTTTTCAAAACGCCTCCCTTCTCAAAAATCATAATAGAAGGATGAGGGGAATTCACAGGGGGACGGACAGACCGACGTTATGTGGACTAAATTATAATACTATTGTACTAGTACGCTTTCTTTTGATGCTTTTCTACAAGAAACCACACCTAGATATGTGTAGCCGAAAAGTAAATTTTCACTAAGTGAGAAGAAAAAAGAGGAGGATTTTCAAAGGATCTCACTACAAACTTCAACAAAAATCCCAAATCCACCATACCCAAATGTACCTTAAAAACTACTGCGAAACTCTAATAACTTTTATAAATACATTATTTAAAATCCGTAATCAATTTATCTTTACTCATCGTACAAACACACATGATTTGTTGTTGTTGTGATCAATAACGAGCCAATATAGCTTCAATTAACGTGTCATTATCATGTTACAATAAATTAAATATAAATAAACAAATCTATTTCACCCTATAATTAATTGAATTGAACACAACAACAAATACAAACAGAATAGGGTGAGTGCCGCAACAGTGAAACGTCAATAAGTCATTGTGCCATTTCTAGTTTACCACAAACCCAAACCCTAGATAAAGCCTTTCATGCGGTCTAAACACAACCAATAAATAGCAATGATATGCGAAAATTTCTGTAGCGTAAATGCACTGCTGTTCTATTGTATGGAAAGGAAAATCCCTGCAATTCATCGGCACATACACACTTGCAAACATACACTCTACAAAATTGTGTAGGAAATCATAAGAAATAGGGATGGGAGTGGAGTGCATTCGCACAAAGTTGCCTAGCCAGCGAAACCACTGGGTTTTAATTCACTGAACTGTGTCGACGCACTAGATATAGCGGTCTAAAAATGTCGGTTGTTTTATACCTGAAGTATTAAAACAAAATTAAATTTGAAGCTTTCAAGATTAGATTCAGAAAAGCTCCTCCTAATTATAGAGTAAATTGAGTCCATATGGTATTTTTATTTATCGTCGGTGATAATGCTGCCACTTATACAGTGGAAGCAAAAAACTGTTTCATTTCAGCACGAGAATTGTATACTCGGTCAAGTTCAGAAGTAGTTTTTGACATTCTTCTGCACAAAACCAACGTTCGAGATACGAATAAAAAAAACGTTCGAGGTACGAAGTACAAATAAAAACAAACTTTCGGCCATTTTCAATATCTATCTACCTTGGCCAGAAAGTTACATTTTCAAAACAGCGTATGTGACATTTCCCTTGGCCGTTTTGCAACTAAAAATTATTGAATTTTAATACAATTCCGAAATCCGATCATGATCGAATCGTTTAATTCATTTCCAACGCAAAAGTAGTTTTCTTGAGAATATAAAAGAAAAAAAAACCAGTGTTAATGGCAAGGGCTATAGAAGTGTTTGTCACAAATGTCGCTTAAGCGGTAAACAGATACAGCGTTATTGCTTTGCGTGACATTTATAACTTTGGCAAAACCGCGCAAGCCCGAAAAAGTATCCCACAATGAACGCGAAAACATACAAGGAAAAATCAGCTGATTATGTCGTCGCACGTAAAAAGATAAAACTTGGTCAAGTCTGTGGGCTAACGCGCGTTGAAAAGCGTTATGAGCCAGGTTGCATTGAACTATGTAATTTTATCTCAGCTGTCAAAAATGAAATGTCACGCAACGCGACGCTAAAGTCGTTTCTGTTTTCAGCTTTACGCAGTCTCTTAGAAATCCGTTGCGCGGTTTTGCATAATCACTGTCTATATGTATTGCAAAGTATTTGTCCAAAATCTCGTCGTAAACAGACGGTTTGACGGTTGAAATCAAAATCCTTAAAACACAAACAACAGATCAGATCGGAAGAAGACTAATAGGGCTGATACATTAGCGCAAATTCCGAATTAACTCCATTTTTGGGAATTATCTTGAGCATAATCTTCATTATAAATTCCCAAAAATTAAGAAGATTGAGCAGATTTGAGAAACCGAAATTACGATTTGACCGCTACTGTCACCGATAAATAAACAAAAATAGCAAGAAATACTACCAAAATGACCGACTGATGGCTAAATGTCGCCAAAAAATAAAAAAATCCCAATCTTCAATGTTGCTGAAATATTGAAAATCGCACAGCTATATATTGAAATTTTTTTTAGGACAAGGCTTTTACAGAAATGATCAAAAAATATTTATTTTTTCAGATACTTTTATTAGCTTTACAAAACTTGAACCAGATTTTTATACATAAATGTATTTTCGGGTGATTCAAATAAAAAATATGGGCATTTCTCCCAAAAAGTCAAATTTTGTAGCGTGCGAACTTTTTCGTTTTTTGTAAATATATTAGGGGTGCCTATTTTATCACCCTTTCCCATACATTTTTAATGGGTAAAAAGGAATTTTTAAAGTGAATTTTGTCTTAATTTTAGAATTTTTTTCCAAAAAACCTTTACTTATTCTTAAAGTTGAAGCTTCTTAAACGCCAAACCGTGTGCGATTACCTAAACCATATTAAAATTACAGCCATTTAAAAATTACTAGATTTTGTGTACAATAGTACAAAACTCACAGGACGCATGTTGGCGAAAAATGTTTGTTAGTCAACAAACAGTGCATGTTTGCACCTTGAACATGCATAAAACCCTACATTTCGTGAAATGTGAAAAAACCGACCTTTTACCCTACGTACACAGTTTTTAGCCAAAAAGATCTACAAATAGGGATAAAACCCTACGTGTGGCAACACTGCTTATGCGGTATATTTATTGGTGTTAAAATTTTATAAGCCTTTCATAAAGCGTAAGTTTTTTTATTGGTATGTATCTGAATTCAACTGATTTAACGCAAGGTACGTGGCAGTATTTGAAGTTAATAACGGTTTAGCATTCATAATCAGAAATTTCTCTGTAAGATACATACCACATGTATATTGTTCGTGTCATTGTTGATGAAACTAATCGATTATTTATTGATGAAGCTATGAATACATATTGAAGGGGATTTACGACGGTGCGTTTATTACTTACGTTCATGGGTAAACATAAGTATGAAAGGATATATCTAGGTATGTACATATGTACATACATAAATTTATTTATTTTTATGACCTCATATTTATAGGTGTGTGTGAGTGTTTATTTAAAATGAATTAATTGTCTAAAGATTGCGATATACTGTGATTTATATTAGAGATGTGTGCGTGATCAAATACATACTTACTTCGAGACCGAGATTCAATATTTTTCCTCCGAACAAGAGGGCCACGTAACTTTCGAAGAACCGTACTCTAACGGCCATTTAATCTGATGTTGACAACCATAGTCTTCATTTCGACTTATATTAGGACGGATGATGATAGACGTGGTACAAGCATGCTATTTCTTCCTCGAGAGGAACTGAACTTCTCAATTTCCAAAATTTCCAATAACTCTTCGTTTGAGTCTTAAAGCTCAAACAGAATCAGTCCGCCAATACGTCAGTTGCGTGAGCAAATTCTATTTTGACGTATCTGTTGTATCTGGCGTTACCCACCCAAACACCCGCAGTCAACTTTGCTGTCAGTTGTTTCAACGGACAGATTCTGCTGAACGCTTTATTCCAGCCAATCCAGAAACATTGATATAAACCTCCAACCAAGGTCTGAAACCAATTAAAATAACGTTCCGGTTACGGTTTTGCAACGTATTTCGGTTTCGGTTCCGATTTCGTTCTTCAACATTTATTTCGGTTTCGGTTACGGTTTCGTTCCGGTTTCGGTTACCAAATAAAAACACAAACAAAATAAATTTTACTACTAAAATAGTCAAGTAGCTTCGAAATAGATCTGAATTTTCACAACTTTTTTCCTGCGGCCATGATGTGATTTCTCTAATATAATAATAAATTTTATTAACGCTATGCATGGATGAAATTTCTGCAAAACCAATTCCTAAAATTAACTCTACTTTTTTTATTAGAAAAATATTAAATGAAATGTATAATTCGCCAAAAACATTAATATGAGTGGTGCTTTCTTAGTCAAGCCTGAACATTTCTCTCTCGTATCTCGTAAATTTTTTTCGATCGCTTCATTCAACTATAGTCAAATTTCCTATTTCAGAATTTTTATACTAAGGTTAAAACGCGTATTTTGTAACCTTGCTCGACAATCCTCCCTGAAAGTTTTCAGAGTACCTGTTTGTGCCCACTTAAAGAAATACATTAAAAAATTTCAAAAGCGTTTGGAACCGGTTCCGGCTTTTGAAACTGTTTCGGCTTCGTTCTTTTTCAGATCAAAATAACGGTTACGGTTTCGGTTTCGGTTTTGAAAAATGAATCGGTTTTAATCGGGTACGGTTACGGTTTCGGTTTCGGTTTGAGTCCTTGCCTTCAACACATCTCTAGCTTACACACATGGGAATGTATGTAAATCATACAATGCTTTATTATAGCACCATCCGTTCATTGAGTCAATCATACAAACCAACGCAGCTCAATAAATTAATTGTGCGGTTGGATGCTCAAACATTCGAATTTTGTATTTCGCAATCGAAAATAATTATGCAAATTAATAAGGAATCAGGAGCATAAATCGGTATTACAAATCTATTAAAAGAACTGGCTGTTTTGTGAAGGCTATACAATCAGCCGATTGGCCTTTGTGGGTTTCATCAATGCAAATTTTTTGAATAAATGAGTGCAACCCTTCAGTTAATTGAAAGAAAGGGACTTAAACGCGTGAAACCCTTCATCACTTTTTTGTTCAATTCGTATGGGCAATCAAAACTTGATTGTTTTCTGTGAGGTCTGCACTTGAACATTTTAAGGATAGGGCTTTTAGGAGGAAACATCTAAGTATAGGCTCTTTTTTTAAGATTGCTTATTAAAGACGTTCTATGTTTTTCTTTGCAGATTAATACCTGAGCATTACCTAAAACGACAATAGAGAAAAGGTAAGTTGAAAACTGTATTTTTACCTAATATATACGATTTATATTGCATTGAGGACAAAACGCAACAATTTTGCATATCCTGAAAATAAGCATAAACTGAAAATTCCTTTTTAAAAAAACTTTTTGGTTATTTTCTACGCTCGCCGAAGTGATATTTTAAAAAATGGGAAGAAATTTATCGGTTAAATAAGTTCTAGAAAGGGATAGGTTCTACAAAAAAATATGTCTCTTCAACGCTTAATATTAACATTTGTTTCCTTCATTTGTTAATATCCCTTCGACGCTTTTAACATTTCTTCTCTTCATCTCTACATATAATGTAATTGTAACAGGTCGATGTCTGTACATGGCAGATATCAGCAAAAAATTGATTGGGGGAAGCATTATTAGGAGAGTAGAATCCAAATCAACCATTTTAAAATTTTTTGTGTGTCTGTCTGTCTGTTTGTCCGTATGTTTGTGGCCGAATCACTCTGAAAGTAATGAATGGAATTGAATGAAAATTTTTTCGTTGGATTGCTTGACGCCCAACTTAAAATTTAAAATATTACTTTTTTCGATATCTCAACCGGTTTTGGAGTTATCGCCCAATATGTGGATCATGTCTGTCTGTATGTTTGTGGTCGTAACACTCTAAAAGTCCTGAATGGAATTGAATCGTTGGATTGCTAGACGCTCAAATTAAAGTTTAAGATATCATTGTTTGCGATATCTCAACGTGTTCTGGGGTTATCGCCCAATATGTGGACCAGGGGTGACCAAAAATGTTTTAGTACAATATGGGTGTCAAACGAAAGATTTCAATGAGTGCTATAATATACGATGTGATTCATTGAAATATGAAGACATGCATGGATGAAGGGGGTATGCCGCATTCTCACTCAATTTCTGTTTTTGGCATTGGTGAATAGTTTTTATGTATATCTATATTTCTGTCTTATCAGAACTTGGCTATCGTGAAAATTGTAAAAGATAATTCATGGATGAAGGGGGGTATGTACACAACTTTTCAATATGAATTGTGGAAGAAGGGGGTATGTTTCGTTTTTTTCATATAAAGTACTAAACATAAACTTATGCTTTTTCTTGCATATTATGCAACGTCTTTTATGGCATTGCATAATTTTTTTGTCAGTTTTCCATAAAGATTTGAAAAAACCTCAAATGTTTAAGCAAAACTTTAAAGTCAATTTTCTCGTTTCACTCAAAATGCGACATACCCCCTTCATCCATGCATGTCTTCATATCTGAAATGGGTTGGGAGATATCTTAAAATTTCGATAGCTCGACCAGTTTCGGAGGTATCGACGAATATTTCCACAAAAATGTGTTAGTACATTATGGGTATCAAACAAAAGGTGTTTATGAATGCTGTCATAAACCATTTGATTAATTTCAATACCTAAGCTACGCATACGAAGTCGCGGCCACCAGCTAGTTTCTTAATAAAAGTCAGATATTAGTGATGCAGAAGACGGGGACAGAGAAGAACAGGAAAAGACATACTTACTAGGGTGATGGGAATGTGTTCAGAATTGACATCAATACTTCTCAAGAGACTAAGGAGCTTCCTAAAACTTCTCATAGTAGAAATATGAAGCGTGGTACTAGAGAAATTTCAACCAGGAAGCTATCTCTTCGCAGCGGAAATTTAAATTTTGTATGGAGAAAAATTTTGTTTCCTATGTAAAAAACGTCCGAAACGTAACGTCCGCAACAAAGATATGAAACGATTACTTACAAAAAGCTTTCCTTACCCCAACTTTCTGTTGGTTTTTAAGAACTCATTACTTTCACCTTTAATTTATCCTTAAAGGTTTTGTACCATAATATTTGGCATTTGGAAGAAAATTGCAAATTTGCTTAGTTGCCTCAACCCTACTTCCGTTTTAAGAAACGTCCGCAATGCACTTAAAGTGGTTAAGACAGCTACATCATACTATGTAAGTGCCTAAATATGCCCATATATAATAAATCGGCCCCAGTTTTTACCGTACTTCTAACTGAAAATTCAATAAATTCGTTCAAACGTATCTAACGTCCGTAACGCCAGGAAATGCCCATGTACCACACGAATTGCCATAGCTACCAAATAAGCATTTGCATAAAATCACGGGTACTTCGAAGAATCAAACACATCTTGTAATGAAAAAAAATTAGAATTAAAGAAATCATAATCTGAAAAGATGTTGGCACAAGTTGAAAGTAAAGGGATATAGAGAATTTCATATGGTAAAACCTGCCAGCTTCTTGGTATTAAAGACTTTTTTATTTCAGGCATAACAGATACCTCAATCAAAATGAGTGCTCGTAAAATGGTTACGTATATCAAATATCCAAATAAATTACGGCTTTTGCCTCCTAACACGTCTTGTAATTTTTTTTTTGGGGGTCACTTGGCCTTTGTATTCAACTTGAGTTTTTTCCCATACGAATCTGAACCACCCTAGTACATATGTTGTGAATTTTTCATGGCCAGCCTAATGTACATTTACGTTTTGTTTCGTGACGCGAGTAAAAACATTTTCCAATTTTTAATTATATTTTGTTATTACATATTAAATTTATAAGTATTCACACTTTTGATCATACGCACTTATTGCATACCTAAATTTAAACAGCGATAAACCCAAAAAATCAAATCATATAGCCCTTGAGTATTGTTCCGGATTCAAAACGACGAAGTGGTGTTACACAGGAGGCTAAGTTCAGATTACGCACAGAGAAAATTGGGCTGGTGATGGATAAGAATTGACAGTGATTTGGTCATATCAACCAAAATATCTGTTAATTCAACCAAAATATGGGTTGATGCAACCAAAATCACGGTGAATTCTTATCCGTTCCCAGCTTATTTTTCTCTGTGTACATATCTCGTAAATACTCAAAAATTAAATACTAAAATTGTTTTTAATCGAATACCTGCCTACATTGAAAGACCACCATTATGTATTCCTATCAGTACATATGTATATTCATATTGGCAATTATTTTTAGTGTCATTTCGTTTCTAAAATTAATACTCAACACTGTTGAGGCACGTTTGTTTTTCTCTAAAAATAATCGAAACGTATTTTATTTGCTCATATTTTTCGCACAACCGAAAAAAAATATTTGCAACTAGCGCTGCCGTTTTCGTCAATGTCCCATTTCACCGAGCGAATTCAAGATATCGTGTCACAGCACGAAATCGAAACGTGAGCCATAACTAAATTTATATTTCTGCATGTTCCTAAATTGTAGGAGCCCCAGCTATGGTCGTCATCTGTGAAAATAATTCTGAGTGGTGGGTTCGAAATCCAGCTCAAAGCCCGTATATAGTAGTTTGGATACTTTGCGTCAAAATATATTTGAACCACCATCGGGAATAACGTTCTAACCCCGTAGAATTAGATGCGAGGTCTCCCCGATCGAAGAATAAAAGATTCCTCCCTTTAGCATGATTTTAGAGCAATAGGGCAGATTTTTTCCATTGTATGCACCCATGTTACTCTTAACGTGGCAGAAGGAGAGGTCTGCTCAAGCAATGAATGAAAGGGTTTTCCTTTTGACACGATCGTGGAGCAATAGAAGAAAATTCTCCACTCTTTCCTCCTCAAACGATTTGTGCAAAGATTACTCCCCTAGACATGGCATTTCTACTTATTTAAATAAAGAAAATTTCATGAGTTTAACTAAACAAAACGGCAGAGGTGTAGCGCATGCTTTCCTGCCAATTAAATGTATACAGGTAAATGTATGCCACTTTATGAAATTTGTATTGGGTTTTTATGAGATTTGAGGGATGGTTCTTCAAAACTCTTTTACTACTAAGCAGATATAAAGCAAAATCTCCCAGATTCCTTTTTTTGCGAGGTTTAAAAATACTCTCCAAAACTCTTCCATTGCTCTGCTGTGATCAACAAAATAGAACTTATAAAATATTGTTTTTAGGAGTTCGAAGGGGGCCTTTCTATTACTTCCCTGCCTTAACAAAGATAGTAGAGAAATTGTATGCTTCGACACAGAAATATAGGGAGTAATCCGAAACACTTAAGGGAGCACTCCAGGATTAATAAAACAATGATCCCTTTCCTACTGAGAAGTTCAAAATGAAAATTGTTCAGGAAGGCAAAATACCCTATTGTCGAGAAAGTTTTTCCGCTGACTGATTATTTTTAGGTTCAATTTAAGAGCTAAAGAGTGAACAATTACGACGGATCTAGAAACTCGAGAGAAATCCCTAAAGTTATCGGGATTCAGTAGATAATTTGGATAAATTTCGTAATTTCTATCGAGATTCCCGTTCGTCGAAGAGCTATTTTAAAGGGAATTTGCAAGAAACCCGATTAATTACTATAAATATCCACTATACTGACGCCAAAATGCCACACAATCTACATATATGTAGATAGGTAAGTGCCGATTCCGCTGATGAATAATACATAGCATCATAAAAATCTTTTTCATATACATAAATATAATTTGTTCTTCACCTAAAAATTAATTTCACACCAGCTTTTCGTTGTAGGTATGTGCCACGGTGCTTGGATCTTGTTCTGTGCGTCACTGTTGCACTTACGCACAGTTTTATATTTATAGATGTGAAGAATAATATAATAAATGAAATATACAAAATTATTATTATTGGAATAAAGAAAATATAAGAATCCGTGCAGTGTTAAGTTGCATCAAAAGTATGCAGATGAAAGCAGCAGCGATTTGCTGGTTCCACCTACCAAAATGACTATGTATGTGGTCGTCATCACATGCTAGCAGCACTTACACAGTGCTACAGCCTTTTTACACTTTTGAAACGACCTAGTAGAGATTGTTCATCTGGTCGGGTTATACACGAAACGCCCTTTGTAACACCCCAAAAAACTGGTTTTAAGGCCTAAAACCGTTTTTTCAGTTTCTTCGTAAAAAAAATTCATTAAAAAACCAATTTTCAACCCATTTCAAAATTCTCAACGGGTTTGGGTAGAGAATTGCTGACACTTTCGAAATATATCGTCGCTCCAAACGAAGACTAATACGGTTCAGTTAGCGTGGAAGACTAACACGGTTCGTTCTCTGCGTCGAAGACTAACACACTTCAGTTTTCTGCGTCTAAGAATAACCCACTTCAAAATTTTATTTTGGGTTATGCTGCATATATTTTAAATTGAAGTCCTTTCCAAAGAACTCAAACTGGTATAATTAAATAATTAGTGCCTCTCGATGAAGCATGCTCAATAAGGTTCATTCATTCTCAATTAGTGGCAATAAAAAAAGTCGAAACCGGAAAAACCGAAAAAAATTTAAAAAAATTCAACTTCTCGTGCACTATATATATTTCGAAAGTGTCAACAATTCTCTACCCAAAACCGTTGAGAATTTCAAAATCGGTTAAAATTATATTTTAAATTATTTGTTTTCCAACGAAAACTTTGAAAAAACTTTTGGCCTTAAAACCACATTTTGGGGGTGTCACAAATCTTTTCAAGGGTGTTTCGTGTGTAACTCGACCAGATGAACAATCTCTAATCGCTTTAAAAGTGTGTTTCATTTTTTTTTTGTAGCACCTTGGTATTATTGTTGCAGTATTATAGATACCATGGGTCAGACGATTTCATTCGATGGCTAAAATCTACTTCAAATACCTTGAGGCCATTTTGTTAGATATTAGATATTTTTTTTAATTTATTTTATTTCTGCTTGGTTATTTTTCACCGTTGTTTTATTTTTCTTCATCCCATTTGGTTTTATTTTATTGCATTTAATTTTATCTTATTAAATTTAATTTGAAATTATTATTATTTTTATTTATATTTTACTAGCGGACACTCACCCGCTTCGCTGGGTGAAAGAAAAATAGAAATTAATGTTTTTTTCTTGTTTTATCATTTAATTCATGTTCGACCATTATTTTGTGACTTATTCTAATAACAATGTTTTATTTATTTTTATTCTATATATTTTATTCTAAAGCCTTCTGATACACAACATTTCTGGTTTTATTTTCTTGCGGTGTATAAATATAAAGCAGAGCTGTTAATTTTGATTAGTAATTAGTAATTGATTGATTAGAAGGTTTTTTTTTAATTAGTAATGATTGTTTTAGTTGCTTTCAAGAAAAAGCAATTACTAATTGATTACGATTAAAATAAAAAAAAATAAAAATAAAAAAAAATAAAGAAAAAATAAAAAAAAAATAAAAAAAAATCAAAAAAGCCCTTTTTGATTACTTGATTCTTTTTGATTTTTTCTTGATTTTTTAAATTTTTTGGATTTTTTTTTATTTTTTTGATATTTTTTTATTTTTTTATATTTTTTTTTTAAGTTTTGTTGTTAAAAGTATAAACATCTGTTATGCAAATATATACACCCACTTATACTTTGGTGCTCATGGATTTCTAGAATGAACCTTGATCGCTAAGTATATGTACATATGGGAAAAAATGTCAGGTTTGATGGTTATATTGGTTGGAGTGATGATAATTTGTCCTTTTATATCTAAACCAAGTATCGGCGCCCCATAGATCTTAAGATCAGTCAAACAAGTTGGATTCCTCACACAGACACGTTGCGCTCTTTGTTTACCAAATGATTAGTCGTCGCTGGGCAAGGGGGTGAAACCACATCGCGTGAGGGTGTCGTTTGTTTGGTCAGCGAATGTTAAAAATATAGTTCGGACGATCACAGCGCGTGTATAAGCGTTCTCACTTATACACCTGCATTTACAAATCTGCCGACCCATGATCTAAACGGCTAGTGTGGACATTTCTCGTTTGATACCCTACGGGTGCGGTCGGATAGTTCTATTTGAACACGTATAAGGCTAGGCTCACACTGCAACCAGCTTCGGCCGTCCAGCAGCAATCACACATCCACACACATGTGTTTTAAATTAGTTCCTCGATTTCACCCGAGTGTAAACAAACTTTGGCCGCCCGATTAAATAGAACGCGTTCGAATTTCTCTGATGAGACCGGATGAAAAATTCGGTTGCAGTGTGAGCGTAGCCTAAGTATGCTACACAAATTAAAACATAGGCATACCAACTGTTTAAATGCAGTAGGGATTTCCTTGTGCACGGTAGAAATGATGAAATCTTGCGAGATGAGCTTTAAATGTACAATTGATCTTTATTTAATCTAATCTTAATATTTAACAATTATATATAGAAAATATTTACAAAATTCAAAGTTCAAAGTATTTAATTGCTTCAAAGTTAGAAATATATTTACATCACTGCAAGTTAAATTGAAAATGGATGATCTAATGAGAATTTAATTTACTTTAACGCAAGTTAAGAAGATGAGAACTTTAAATAGCAAAATTGGGAATTTAGGAGTATATGATATTTGGCACGCGCCAAATAAGTTTACTTGGTAGATGTTTTTGGTAAAGTTGTTGGATCCCTCGGAGCGGGAGATTTATGCTGCCTTCCGTTTATTGATGTTGTCCGTCTGATGATCGATGGAAAAAGAAGAACGAGAGAGAATAGTGCTCGCGCATTTATACGATAAAATGAAGCAATTTCCATTTGCATATTTCAATGGAATCAGAGAATCTTGAATATTGCCAGATGAAAGAGATTATGTGGTGAATTTCATGCAAAGTGACTTCCTTCACTTAGAGATGGACTATAAGAGGCGTAAGTCACTTAAACACCAACTATATCCAAAAGAGACTTGTAATGATCAATTGGTCAAAAATTAAGCAGTTATTATCCATAGGGAGATGGCCGGGATTAATAAATTTCGTCCACAGTGGGCGACGTAGTCATTTATGGGCGTTTGACATTTGATTTGCTATAGTACAGTATATTAACAAGTTGTAAATTACACCGTTACATTCAATAGTTATCATATTAATATTTTATCATCATTATCATTCCATATTACATATAGGGGAGACTGGGGTACCTTCGGCACTTTTTTTTTCACCTCCATATCTCAGAAAATATTTAACGAATCGCAACTTATATAACCTTAAACTAATCTCTCATTATTTAAAAATAAGATGATGTGAAGCCATTTCTTGAAATTTAAGGGGAGACTAATTTATTTTAAGTTATATGAAAAAAGTCAAATTTGCTGAATGTGCCCCATGTCGGGGTAGCTCCGGCAATTGCTGGGGTACCTTCGTCGGCCATGTTGTGGGGTATAGTTATCAAGTAAAAAGTCGTTTTTAAATGGTATCAGGTTTTATTTCATATAAACCATTTTTAAATACCTAGATAAATATATAAACAAGAAAAAAGTTTACTTAAGACTATGCGGGGTACATTCGGCGATCCTGTATTTCTGCCAAAATTGCTGATTCTACCCTGAAGCATCACTTTTCACTTTTCCCTATTTTTTTTCAACGGTTGACTTTTTTCATCCCTAAATAACACTTTTTCTTAAAAGTAACATTCTTACCATTCCGTTTTATTGAATTTTGTAAAAAAAAACGCACAACAAAAACCTCAACACTTTTTCACTTACCAAACGAAAACACCATCAACACTCCCGAAAACACAAAAACACGTGTAATTTTGTAGAATGCTAAAAGAGAGTGGTGAGACATCAAATCGATAATTCTTACTAGTGGTGGGTATGTTTTCGCTACCTATCTTTCATACGGAAAACGCAATTGCCGAATGTACGCCAAAGCCGGAGGTACCCCAGTCTCCCGTACCTTATTAAAAATAATAGACTGAATGTGCAAAAACGCCAGTCTTCTGTTTAGGTTGTAGTTCGACCACTTGATGAGAACTAGTACGAAAGATCTCGAGATTTTTCCTCCAGGGATATTTATGTGCATGAATACATGCATTCATATAAAAGAACTTCTTGCTTCACCTATACATTTGTGTGTTTGTGCAAGTGAATGTATGAATATATGAATGTATGAACATATTTTTCTACAACAGTACTGGAAAAAAAATATAAAAAAAATAAAAAAATAAAAAATAATCAAAAGTAATCACATACCTGTTAAGTTTTGATTACTAATCGTAATGATTAGTAATCTGATTACTTTGTATTTGATAGTGAAATAATTGATTACATTGCGATTATATTGGTCCCAACTAGATTACGTAATGATTAAGATTATAAAGAATCAAAGAATAATCATGATTACTCTAGATTACTGAAAAGAATCAAAAATAATCAACAAAAAAATTGATTCTTTTCAGCGATTTTTTTTTTTGATTATTTTTGCTTCTTTTCAATCCAAAAGATGTTTGGTTATTTGATTATTTTTGATTCTTTTCAATAATCTAGAGTTATCATGATTATTTTTTGATTCTTTATAATCGTAATCAATCAATCATTCAAACGCTAAATAAATAATCATTATAATTCTTTTTAGAAAATAATCTAACCGATTACTAATCGTAATCATTATTTAACAGCTATGAGTAATCATTACTTTTGATTATTTTTGAATTTTTTATTTTTTTTTTATTTTTTTTATTTTTTTTTGATTATTTTTTGATTTTTTTTTTAATCAATCATTAGGTGGCTTCTCAAAAAGTAATCAATGAAACTGCTAATCATTAAAGATTAGTAATCAATTGTTAACAGGTCTGATATAAAGTAACGATGGTTTCCCTACTCGCGAACATCCTACATACAGTTGCCCATGTCCAAAGCATGGATAAATTAGGTCAATTCCACACAGTTGAAGTGTTTGACCTTGAGCCTTAGTGATTGAATGGGAAATTTAATTCGCTTACAATCAAAAGACAAATCTGTTGGAATCATTGTAATACGCGGAATCAAAACATCTTCACGCCCCCTTTTCACATAACCCCTACTTTCGGTTTTGATATCCTATAGCTCTATAGCGATTTCCAGGTCCTTACCTTAGACCCTTTCACAGATATTCTGCTTGAAAATTTAAGTTTATATGGGAGATGCCACGTCCTATTTTTGATAACCCCTTTTTATGTGTGAGAATCCTTTTGATATCATACAGGTCTATACCAATTTTCAGGTCCCTACCTTGAACCCTTTCACAGATATTCTGCTTGAAAAATTTAACCTAACCTAACCTAAAGGAGGTGCCACTCCCCCTTTTCTGAACCCACCTTTTTATATGTGAGAGTGCTTTTGATATCATATAGGTCTATTCCAATTTTCAGGTCCCTATCTTGAACCCTTTAGAGGTGCCACGCCCCCTTTTCTGATAACCCTCTTTTTTATGTGTGAGAATGCTTTTGATATCATATAGGCCTGTACCAATTTCCAGGTCCCTACCTTGAACCCCTTCACAGATATTCTGCTTGAAAAATTTAGTTTCTATGGGAGGTGCCACGCCCCCTTTTCTGATAATCCCCTGTTTTATGTGTGAGAATGCCCTTGATACCATATAGGTCTATACCAATTTTCAAGTCCCTACCTTGAACCCTTTCACAGATATTCTGCTTGAAAAATTTAGTTTGTATGGGAGGGCGTGGCACCTTTTCCCTTTTCTGATAACTCCCTTTTTTAGTTATAAACCTTCTCCGCATGTGTCTCTTCAATGTGGCAAAGTTTGGTTAAAATCGGTTTAGCCAATCTCCGTAAAGTTCATTACAACGCGAAAAACGGCTACATTTTTATATATATAGATTATTGTGTTCTCCTAATTTTTCTCCTTGTTTACTTTTGACTTTTATTCTTTTAGTTTGTTCTATTTTGTTTTATTATACTTCTTTTGATTCTGTTAATTAATTGTATGTTTTCGAGAACTGAGGAAAAAATGCTTGGATCGATCGAAAAAAGATTCCTTCCTTACTTACTAGAAGTTCAATGACTTTTGTGCCTAAAATCAGGATTGTTGCCCCATAGTACGATATATTTATGCATTCTTATTCTAGCTTCATAGTTCTTGGCAGAGATTTTTTCCTTCAAAACTTGCATATCCCACAACGCTGCTTCAGCTGGTATTTGTTCAAAATTAATTTGATTTACAATTTGTTTTGACTCTATAAATAATTTAGTTTTAAAAGTAAGAATTTTAAATTGGTTCAAAATATATACACATCTTATACATATAATTTTAGTGACGCTCGAATTTAAATTAACCTATTGCTTTTATAAACTTGACGAAGCAAGTATTATTTAGTATTTCCTTATCTAAAGATAAAGATACAGAGAATTTAACGGCAAATAAAATTTCCTCTTTGGAGACTGGTTCGTAATTTTACTGTAGGGAAGTAACAGAGTGCGGTCGAGCAAAAACCTAGAATTTCCCTGGTCTTTAGTCTTATCAACTTAAGTGTTCCGCGATCTAACAACACTTTTTTAGGTGAGCTAATCATTTTCTCAAAACATTCCTCACCCATAGCCTATGTTCAGCTACGTTCCCTAATTTTGTAAAGCTTACTATATAAAAATAGCCACACTCATGTCTGTTTCATTCAATATAACTCTGATCTCACACATCTATTTTTAGTAAGCATTTGTCAGAAAATCAAGCCAATTATAGTAACTATGCGGTATGTTCATGTGTATTCGCGATCTATCATAGCTCATTGCCGTCAATAAAGAGTTAAATACTTAATTGATTCATGCGGCCGAAGCAATTCTTGATCATCAACAATTGGTGACGGCTGCACATGGTCAACGATAGCGGGTGGATGCATACCGTGGTGTCAACCCCAACGAGACGTCTGTGCAACACTAACAAATTTACTTCTTTGTAATCAACTCAATTACAAGCAATCCTAACGATTGATAGTATTTGAATTGAAGATATATGCGAGATAACTGAATCATTACATAGTGTTTATACAAGACAACTTTTGTTTCTCATTATAGTCAACTTGTCTTTGGCATTTGTTTATTCTTTTTTCACGGAGCAACTTTATAAAGATGGTTCTCCGGATTTACGTACGGAAAGTTAAAAGAACAAATCCATTTCTCGTTTCGAAAACCTTTTACAGCAGGCCGCGGTGACGATATGTAAAATTAATTTTCAAGTTGCCGAAACAAAATCTTCTTTATGTAAACTTAGAAACATTGGTTTATTTCTAGCGAGCATGATTTGAGTTTTAACGCATTTCCCCATAAGCTACGCATGGAAAGGCTGTTTTTTTTCAGAAATTGAAAATCAGTAGATCAGACAAATTCACATACCCCACGTCCTCTCTATGGGCACATGATTTTAGTCAAGAATAAAGCTGACATACTCGGCATATGTTCAAGCAGGGATAATCCCAAGAAATCAAAGGCATTTGGTCACCAGTTCTGGGTGACCCGAAACTACCTGGAAGCCTTAATCTGCATGTTGAAACAACATAAGAACGGAATAATCATGCTTACAACACAACAACCAAAAGGCAAAGAAAACGGACTTTAAAAAGCTAGCAATTTAACATAAAGTTGTGCGGTTGAATTTCAACCACTCGGCAAACTTTTGTTTTTACTAAAATACTGGCAAACTTCGGGGTCTCATTCCAGTATACTCAGAAAGCGATATGTTTCGGATCAAGTCATCTTTGATTGTTAGCTTCATAAGCAATCTGCCTGTCCTCATTCCTCTTTTTAAGTTGAAATACCCTTTAAGTCCACTTGACTTTCATTTGAATGCAACTCTTACATACTTATTAGACTGGGCAAAAAATTCACAATTTCGTTTTTTTTTTCAAAAATTATATTAGTTTTTTTTTAAAGAAAGGTGAAATAAATTACGGTAATTTTTTCAAATTTTTAAATTAAAGTCTAGAGGTCTATCATCGCTAGTTTAGATTTTACAGACTTAACCTTCAATTTGGTATAAAAACGACAAATTATTGTTGAAACCAACCATTTACTTGAACATATTTTTGTAGGATATTGAATTCCTTAAAAGCTGCCTAGACTAAAATTTTCTCCGACAAGCCGTTTTCTAGTATTCTAGCCTCAAACATGTGCATGTTTTTTGGATTTCCCGATTTTGGTTTGAAAATTTGCGAAAAATGAAAAAATCAACATCGAATAATGCTAAATACATATTCTTAAGGGAAATTCGAATTCGATATCAGAATTTAACAACGGGCCCGAGGTTCCGCCCTAACCTAGCAAAAAATTCCAATATTATTTTGTGATGGTTTTGTTAGGTTAGAGAAGAACTGCGACCTGTAACGCTAATTCTAATCACGGACTTGGATTTAGCTCGCCAAAAAACATGGAAATTAATGTACATATTGAGTTCACAGATTCGTCCGGAAATATGATCTTTTTTAATTTAATACTAAATATGTTTTTAAAAAGTAACTTTTTTGTAGCCCCCTCAATTTCCTTTAAGAATATGTATATGGGAGAAAACGCGGAAAAAGGCATATTCGACGTAAAATATGTTATCGATCGCAGGGTTTTTGGGCTCCGTCGCTAGATGGACCCAGAACAAGTTTGTTTTTGTCCCGGGGCGTACAAGCATACGCCCTTTGAAGCGCGTTGAAGTTTTGCCCCTTTTTTTGGGAACATTATCGGAATGAGACAAAATGGAAAGAGAATGGAACAACAAAACAACAGTAATATAATTTTTTTTTATTGTTCTCATAGGTTAATTTTGATGGAAAAATTAAAAATTACTGAAAGTCCAAAATCTTCAAATTTTCAGGTTAGGCTTCAGAAAATATTTTGGAAACTGTTTGAGCATTCATCCAATAAATGTTGAGTGTGGACAATCTTTGGGACTCTGGAAAAAATAAAACAGCAGTGGCATTGGTATATTTATTTTCAAGATCAAGAAAATCATAAAAAAGGAAGTGTACCTGCTCTTTCTTGTAATTGCCGGTGCATCTTTAAGAATATTCAATTGATTTCTTGCTTGCAGATTTCCTTTTCTTGCTTGGTGGTTGAATGTCTGCTGTTGAAAGGCCTATGTTAGAACTTTTTGGCATCATCGGAGCAGGCATTTCATCGGTTGAGTGTCGACGATGCACTAAATTTGATTTGAAATCCAGTTTACCGAGACTGAAGTGATTATAAATAGAACCAGGTGAACAATTAAAGCAGCTGACACAATTGAAATGAAGAATGCTGGGGTAATTTCGACTCCAGGTCCATTGATGTACTTTCATTGTACCGACAAATTGCTTCAACTTTAGTGGCGCCAGGATTTGTGCTATTTCGAGCATCACGCCATGTAACAGCTTTCTTCCAATGACACTTGCTTATTAAATAATTCTTAGCTTAGTTGTTGTTATCAAAACTAATTCATGTGAGTTCCCCAGCACATGTATGTATATATATTCGTTTGACACATTCATACTCCCAACATTCGTTCTTTCACTTAACATCTATATATATAACCAGCCTAATACTTTTGCACATATTCGATGCTGCACTTGGTACTTCAATTCTTGAAAGTGTTCATAATTTTCATTTTCATACTCAATTAAAAGCATAACGAAACGAGAGCATTGGATCTTGTTGGCTAAGATTATTTGTTACAGTTAATTATTGCTTGTAACGCAACAAACACTATCGAGAACACAACATAAAGAATTCTTAACGGCGGCGACGAAACAAAATCATTGTACATTGTTCTCCTTTGTACTGCATTGTTATTGTGAACTTAATCACATTGCATGATATCTGCACATTAATTAAAAAGAAACTAATATTTTCATGAGTCGTGTTAATTGAATTATCGCGTTTGTACTTTGTTCCACAGCTGCAAATTCAATATGTTTGTATTTAGTGTACTTGACTTTTGATTTTTATGAAGAAAAAAACTGGAGCTCATTGTTTCCGATGTACTTCTGCTTTGGTATAGATCATTTGTTCTCAGTGTTGCCATTTTAGCTATTTTATAGCTAGATTTAGCTATTTATTTCGACGTTTATCTATAGAAATTCGGGTTTAGCTATTAGCTATTTTTTTAGCTTTTTTTTTAATCGAGTTAGCTATTTTAGCTAAAACATTTTTGTAATTTGCCAAATTATTTTCACAGAACTTTTTAGAATATAAATATCGACCGTGTGCACTCTGCCTTACGGCTGAACTTAAAGAAATATGCCACAAAGCAAAGTTATTGGCATCTCTTTATAATGATACTAATTTAGCATATCTTCAATTTTTAAAGCCGCTGCTAAGCGAGGTTCAGAAAGTTAATAAATTATTCGAATCGAATGATGCAGATCCCACAAAACTTTTTCTGAGCTAATTTTGTTGATCGCTGATCTATGTAATCAAATTCCATCTCCATGTAAAAATTTTGACCCCTTGTGTTCCCCGCTTATACCATATTTAACTCCATTTCCACAATTTCATTATTCTTTTGAAGAATATATAAAATTAAAAAAAGACGAAGTTAGCATTGATGAAAATGCAGAACAATGGCAAGAGACCACTTCTACAGTTAAGTTTTGGATAGAGGTAAGGGAGTTTAGAAATGCCATTAATGAAAATCCGTTTGAGGAATTACAACAGTTCGTATTTATTTTGCTAATCCTACCGCTTAGTACCTAATGCGGAAATAGAACGAAGTTTTTCTGTAATGAATTTAATAAAAACCAAGCAAAGGAATAGAATGCAGATTTTGATGGCAAACTCTTTACTAACTACGGTCTTAAAAGACTTGGAAAATGTTGTCATAACTTTAGTATACCTAGTGATCTCATAAAATCAATGAATTGAGGAAATATATATGATTCAACATGTGAATTAAACGAAGACAATGACTTTGTTTTTGAACTGTGATTCAATTTCATTTTTGAATAAAACTTGAATGATGCATGTATATCAACTATTCGTGATTATAATTTATGTTACTATTATAATTTGATGTATGTACTTATAAAGTACATATATTTTCAATGACTGAATTATTATTATTATTATTATTATTATTATTATTATTATTTTTTGCTTTATAATAATTTAGTAACTACAGACATACATGTGTGTTGTAATTTAATGTGAAATAAAAGCTTATTTAGCTATTTTTAAAGAAAAAAATTGTAGCTATTTTTTTTGGGTATGAAATTTTTTTTAGCTATTTTTAGCTATTTTTTTGTTTCAATTTAGCTATAAGCTCTAAAAATTTCTGGCAACACTGTTTGTTCTTCACATGTGCCAGTTCGACACTGGCAAATTTGCATTTGGCTTCACCTTCCCTGCAAGAATCTTGTACCAGGCCAAAAAGCCACCGAAAGAGAATGCACTACTATGTGTAGAGTATTAATAAAAGAAGAGTCAAAAAGGCTTCTGTCTTTTCCTGGTAGAACTGGACCATTTTCTTAAAAAAAAACACTAGTTGAAATTGTTATTTAATTTAAAAATTGTGATCTAATTAACATTGCGATGTCCTAGGACTGGACCACCTACTCCAACCTTCGCTTTGTTTCTGCTACTCCAATGTTTTTACATAGAACACCTTGCAAACTACTCTAATATTATTACTCCTTGGAGTAACTACTGTCAGAATACTTTGCAATGTACTCCTTGGAGTTATACTGTCAGAGCGATAGTGTCGTGATTTTCGTCGATAAGGCACGAGCAATGATCGTTTTCAAAAAGCTGAAGGTGGTCCGATGAGGTATACAAAGGATTACTATTGGAAACATAATCCAACGATTTTTGCAGGGCAAGTCATTTACCCACTAAGGTTCTAGCTGGGAAATTGTAAATGTGGAACACAGGCCGGGTTGCTATTACATTATTATTATGGATTGCATTGCTCGGCAAATGAGGTCAAATGTGATGGAATACCAAATTTGGAAAATGAGATTTGTATTGGAAAAAACGCCAAATTTGTAAATTTACTGTTAATCTCTTGCAGTAGCAGAGGTACATAATATAAGATGTGAAAGTAAAGTTGTTTTTAATTGATTATCTTGAGCGTATTATATTGGAAGTAGATCGCATTAAGTGGCTTGAGGATTGAGGGGTTCAGTTGGAGTAAGACCTGGGTGCCAAACTCTGCGTCTTATGCATTTGCCTCTTCTTATGCAGAGTATCTTAGAACTAAATTCATAGTCACTTCAAGATAACCTAAAGCCCCTTTTCAAAATTTGGTTCCATAACACTTCGTCTAAATGAAAATTAAATACATTTTCATCTGAGTGGAGCCTTTTGGAATAAGATTGGGCTTTCTTCGAAAAAATTTTAAGAAACATAGATTGATCTTACCATACAGTGTAACAGTGAGTCAAGTGACCAAAACAAAAAATTTAAACATGGTTATTTGACAGTTTGTTTCGAAATATGAATACAAAATGTTAACACAAATGAAACGATTTTTTGAATTTCTAAAATCATTTGAACTGAAAAATTATAATATCGCCGGCAACGCAGTAAAATGCATGTATTAAGCGTTCGGTTCATCAATCGCAATGGCTCGATGGTCGCTAATCGCTAGGTGGTCTAATTTCTTTTCCTTTCCGCACTCGACTGAAATCAGAGCAAACTCCTAACATATTCAAATTAACTCACAAACAAATTTTCAAATAACCATCTTGTCAGGATCGGGCTCACTGTTTCACTGTGTCTTGCCTCAGCCGTAGACTTATTCGCCTTACGAATAAATTGTGCCCAACTTAAACCATAATGACAATTTTTTTGTAATTAAAAGCAATTGGCTTATCCCCGAAAAACAGGTACAAATACAACGAGTATACCAAATTTTTGGTCTGAAATTCGATAGCGCTACCATCATTTACATGGTTGTGGTGTTTATTCAAATTACCAGGAAATACCAAAAAAGGTTCGTTCACATACAAACACACAATTTCAACTCATTCAGATTGTCGCACAGATACGATTAATTACTAAATATGTACATTAGACAGTATTAAAAGTGAGTGCAAATTTGTCAGACAGAACATAAAATAAAATTTTATTAAAAAAAACAAACATGGCTTCGTCATGTGATAACTGCCGTATTTATATTTTGTCCTGAGAAAACTTTTTCCATATTTGTATAACTCCATACGGGAGATGTGAAAAAAAACCAAAACTTAGAGTGACCAGAAAAAAAAACTTTTTATTTCTTTCGTACTATCTCAAGTATCCAAGTTCATGTTTTCATAGTTGGTTTTCATTGTCGCTCATTTGAAGGTATTAATTTATGTTTTTATAAGCCTTCAACATTCAACCATTATCCATTTTTGTATGTGTATTATCTTTATCCTTTATTAGCGCTTGTCACGAGTGCACCGATGCACTAAAATTTGAGTGACAACCTCCGAAAACTGAAAACATCATTGCGGTTGCATCGAACAACGAAACAAAAATGGCATAGCTAGAATGGAAGAATGTGGCCTGACGCTTTTATCGATGTTGAATATCTCTTTGTATGCACAGCCCCACATGTTGTAATTTCTGCGATAGGGATTTTTTTACCCTGCTCATGTTTCGCAGATTTCAAGTGAAATTAGTGAGGAAAAAATTATTTTGAGTCAAGTGTATAACTGATGGATGCCACAAGTAGGTAAAAGTTTCGGTAGCGAATAAAACGGTTAGTCAGTGCTGGGCAATTTTTGCGTTCTTGTTGCTTTTTTACTGATAGACTTATCTAGTGATCAGTATTCTATATCACTCACATTTCAAACAGTCGGAATCAAAATCGAAATCAGAAGTCAATCACAAGTTTAAACGCGTTCTTCAAACTTATTCTAACACCAAATTTTGAAAAAAACTTCCGAAATACAGCATTTGTAAAAAATATTTTGAAATAGAGTCAACTTTCACTCCGTTATTGACCTCCCTGCAGCGAAAGCAACTAGTTGAAAATTACTCTACAACTAGTTGGTGCACCAAGACCAACTAGTCAGGGTCCTTTTCCCTTATAAGCAACTTTTGGTACTATTCCTAAAAACATTGAACCTAGTCGCATTATTTTCATGACTTACACAATTTTTTTTTATCATTTACCTTAATTTTCATGTTTATTCTTAAGAAAGCAGTGACTATTTGTATTTACCCAAACACGAAAAAGCACCTGAAATTAAAAGAGAAAAAGGAAGAAAACGGAACGAATTTGGATTTTTTTAACTAGTATGATTTCAACCAGAAAAATATAGTTGTATACTAGTATGGAATGGATATTTCCTGACTAGAATGAGTTCAGCCAAAAAATTCTAGTTGCATACTAGTATGGGATGGCTATTTCCTAACTAGTATGAGTTCTGCAGAATATTATCGCTGTATACTAATATTTTTCTAACTAGTTTGATTTTTCGCTGCAGGGCTGTTATAGTTATGCAGTTTCTGGAATTAATAGATTGGAGAATAACTCATATGCTACAGAAAACGTATCAACGTAGCAAAGTAGTTTTCAAACCATAGTCCGGTCAGTATAGACATTTGAAGCAACAATAATTCCCACAGAGCCAAATTTTCGCATACCTTCAGATAGCAAACCTCAAAAGTCCTCATCGATCCCATGTGTGTTAAAAGAGTTATTAAAAGTCAAAATTTTAGAAAACGGTTAGTTTTTTTGAAAAATTACCTAAGACTAAGTAGTAAACCTGGAAATTCTCTACGAATATAGTCCTGACATTTTTCTCTAAGAGTGAACACTTCTAAGATATCGCGATTGTAAATTTGGCATCGACAGTAACAATTGTTAGTTTTGTAAAGCCTATAGTTCTCAAGCTAGAGCCACCATTTCTCCAGGCATAGTATCAAAAAATACTAGTCCGGTAAATTTAGTTTATCTTGTATAACAAAAATTCCGACGAGGAAAAATTTTTTTTGAAGAGCTTAGGTTCATCCCAAGGAAGAATACTGCAAAAATGCTAAGGAAGTTATTCAGGGTGAAAAGTCAAGAAAAATAAAAAAAAACCCTAAGATTTGGATTTTTTCGAGTTTGGTCCCTGAAAAACTTTTTTGCCACAAATGGGATGGATGGAGAGTTTTGCAGTTCTCTTCCTTGGGGTGAACCTATAGCTTATATTATTGTACAAATAAACTTAATTTAGTATTTTTTGATGTTATGCATGAAGAAAAGATGGCTCCAGCTCGAGAACTATAAACTTTACAAAAATAACTATTTTCATTGACGATGGGAAAATCCGTGACAAATAAACGGTAAAAGAAAATTGTTGTACGCATATATTGACCGGACTACTAAAGGATAATCATTTATGTAAATTGATATCGAATGAAGGGCTCAGTGTTAGTACAGACAATTCTGAATAATAAACCACATAGCGACACTTAATAAATGTTGACAAACAATTATTATTTATATACTTGCTGGCTTAATCACTGGTTTGTTTCACCACACTTCACCGTCTTCCCTACAAATGAATTGCAAGTTCCGGTCTATTCGAACGCTTAAATCAATTCCACCATTTAATATTCGCTAACATATTCAATTTCTGATATACCATTGCATTCGTCTATTTGTATGTTTAATAATATGAATTGTCTTTAATTTGCTACCTTTTGTCAATAGCGATAAGTGTAGGTTCATGTATCACTCTGTTTGGCGATACTTAGATACGAGTATGTTTGCAAACTCACAAAATGCCATCCGATTTTGGATTCGACATGAAGTGAAACAACAAACTAGGTTTTCAGCAAAGAGTGTAGTTTATAACTGGGATTCTCTGAGTCAAAGTCTGAAAAAACTAGAATTGTACCACTTTGGAAATGAATAAAAAGAGAAAATGGAAATTGAAACTTGCTTACTAAATACTTTAAAAGAGAAAGCATAAAAAGATAAAAAGAAGAGGAAAATAAAGTAAGGAAATAACAAATAATTATAAGGTTTGTGGTTGAATTTTAAACACTGACCATAAGAGACTAGTTTGGACCAGTAATAGCCCTTTGTAGACGAAAGGTATAAATTGCAGGGTTGACTCGCATTTAGTTATTGTATTTGCATGTGCGTACAAACATAAATGTCTATCTATGAATGCAATTTATGCATATTTAAATATACATACTTATGAGTTTACTTGTTTATTTCACATGCAATATGTAATTGTGTTAATCACATCAATGTACATGTTTACATATGTATGCTGATTAGACTGTCCCAAAAATGTATGAAAAAAACTGAAGGTTCGAAATTTGATATGCATACCCTCTATACCGGTGCGTTTTTACCTAAATAACATGTGTGTGAAGTTTTATTGTTCTAGGATAACGGCAAACCGTGCCGATTTTTACTTAAAGTTCTTCCTAGCAGTTTACACTAAGTTTGCAAAATAGTCCAATAAGGCTTCGAAAATTACATAATTTCAATGTTTGCCTCATATTTAAAAGACTGTAAAACAAATCTCCACCTTTGAACTTTTAAAACAATTAAAGGATTATTTGCAAGGATATTGAAAAAAGAAAAACGTATTCACGAGAAAAGGACATTGGAATTTCAAGTGAGTTTTAGTAGATAGAGTAACAATATGTTTTCTATCAAAAATATTTGAGCACATCTGGAAACTTTGCAATTAAAGTGCACTTTATATAGGTCCTACACGGCGTATTAGTAACATTGACTTGTTCCTTTCATTGACAAGTATTGTATAGTTTACATTAGACGATATCTCCCAAACGGATTGGGATTTCGAAATAAAACTAACACTACTCTCAAACCCTCATGAACACCTTTCACTTGATACCCATGTTATAAAATCAATTTCTGCGGTCTGTCCAGCTCATCTCCTATGCATCCTTAAATATTTGCATACACATTTTCAGAACTCTTATTACAATACAATTTTTTCAAACATATAGATTTCGGAAAAGTTGAAGGATACAAATTTTAAAGGATATTACTTACACGTCCTTGAAGTATAATTCAAAAAAGTTATATTTAGCCTATATTTCAATTATCCTTTAAATAAGTAACCACATATTCACATTTTGTGAGCATCTGGCAGAGAAAAAAAATACCGATGTATTAATTACGAAGTCCTTAAAGGGTAACGATACATCAATATGAGAAAAACGAATACATAAATCATTAAATTAAGCAAACGCTGTGAAATGTAGTACGATTTTACTGATAACATCAACCGCAAGTCGCCACGAGTAGCCGTGGTCCGAATTGCATAAAACTTTGCCAGGATACTTTTTGATGCATAATGCTCAAAAAAGGGGGTATGCGTTTAAATAAAATAACTTTGAAATTTTGGGACAGTCTAATGCTGATCTATGCGTTTCTTTCAATATTTGATTGTTTGATTGCATGTAATAAATTGAATTGACGGTAAAAGCTTCGAAGCACTTTAAAAGAGAATTTTTCTATTGCCGCACAAACACATCAGCCAATCATTTGCAACTAGGTAGTGGTTATTTCAAATGTTTCTCAAGCATTTATTTTCCATTCCATTCCAGAATGCTTTTAAACCCCGATTACATTCCATTCCGATCCTGGTTAGGAAAGAATATGAAATCCTTAAATTATAAAAAAACAGAAAATTTCTTGTTAAAACTTATATGAATGTGAAGTTTCGGTGAACCGAAGAACATATACCCAGTTGGTAGGTATTCTTCCATCCAAAAATTTCCAGATCTGACAATGAGGATGATTCCCAATGGCCTGTCTTTTGAAAATGTACCAAAAATGTTTTTTCGATATATATATACATATACATAGGTACCTACTTTTCATTGAAATCATCATTCAGCATAAATACAAATCACAGGCTCGTCACTTCATAAATGTGAAATCATGTTGTTGTGGTTTAGTACCCAACAAACACAGTCTCTAACGTAAGAGATGTGTTCTACACTGAACCAAAACGTACATGTGTTTTAAGAAAAAAGTTTAATAGAAGTTCAAGCTGATATTTCTTAGAATAAAAGAAAAAATTCATAGATTCTACGAAAATTATTTTGCAATTTATGAAGGTTTTCTGAGATTTTGTTTACATATTTTAAGAACAAGAACTTATATTCTAAGAAATATTCTAAAAAAATTCTTTGGAGAGCTTTTAATGAACAATTCTTAAAATCTATGTTCTTTTTCTTTGGAGACATGAACTTTTTTGGTTCAGTGAAGGGTAATTCTCTAACTATTCTCTATTCGAAGGCAACAGTAGAGAACTATACTAGAACTCGCTTCGAGATAGGTTAGAGAACTAGCCAAAAGGTGAGCATTTTGCACCATTTGCCAGTTCACATTAGAATCCCATTAGAGAATGGCATTAGAATTCGACTCGAAAACTATAGTTTTCTCGATTTGTTTTGTTGGAGAACGATTTGTTTTGTTGTGATTCTCGAGTCTTCCTCTAACGTTCGAGATTGGAGAATGGGGCCAGTTCTCGAATGTACTTCCAATCGAAATCTAGCTTCATGGTTTGTTGAGTAGTTGCTGTGAAGCTTTTCTTGTTATTTAATTGTTATTGTTATTATGGCACTTTTGTTATTGTATTCACATATGCATGTTCGCAAAATATGGCACTTTTATTATTGTATTCACATATGCATGTTCGCAAAATATGCAATACTGCGAATGGCAATTATGTACGTACTACATTTGTACTTATGTATGTTCATTTAATATCAGATAATAGTCCGAAATTGACTGCCAATTGAAATTAACTCTATGTGATTTGGCGCACTAATACGATTGGCCGACAACGAGCATTAAGCCATTTTAACAATGTTTATTTGAGATTTCACTACACAAACATATTAAAGCTCATTCACTACACAAACATACTAAAGCTCAGCTCAGCAATACATCCATTAATTTTACTAAATTATTCATAGCGATAAAATGAAATCGAATGAAAGGGAAAAGTGAAAATTGACATCTGTCATGCAATGAGACATTCAATAGATAACAAACCATTTTTAAATATCAGACCGTAAAAATTTACAATAATTTTGTTTATACAATCAATGAGTAGTGATCGATTTGATTGCTTTTACAGTGATTGTAAAATTTAGGTTAGGTTAGGTTCAAGTGGCTGCCGCAGAGGCACACTTAGGCCAGTTTTGAAAGGCCCGTTGTGATACCACCAACACAAGGAAAGTCAGTCCCGCGACCCAGCCATATGGAAAATCCCTGAGTTGTTGGGATTTTCCACATAGCAGAATCCCGGGACTGACACTCCTAAGCCGACACCGTTACTCCTCCTCGAACCACTTAGATGACTTTATGAAGCCCATCAAGTCCTTTATGTCCAGTTCCGCGATCTGGCTTAGGCTATCCAGGAACGGAACTCCCAAAAAGCGCGTTCTCGCGCCGCTTAAAGCCGGACAGTTGCAGATGAGGTGCTCCACTGTTTCCTCCTCCTCATCATCTTTGCAACTCCTGCAGCATCGTCGGTAGGGCACACCTAGCCTTTCTGCATGCCTACCAATGAGGCAGTGACCGGTTAATACCCCTATCAATATGCAGATTTCCCTCCTAGTTAGGGCATAAATGCGTCTAGACCTTTTAAGATCCCATTTTGGCCAGGTTTGTTTCGATATGCGACACCCTGGGGATTGCAGCCATCTTTCGTTGGCTTGACGGAGTGTGTGCTCCTTCATCATTAGTTTGCATGTGGCAAACGGCATACCTAAGCGCTCTTTATCCTGAAGAACCTGCTTGGTCGTGCCCTGCCTGGCAAGCTCGTCTGCCTTACAGTTTCCCTCAATGACCCTATGTCCCGGGACCCATATGAGGTTTACGCGGTTCTGTTGGGCCATCTCCTGAAGAGACGACAGATGAGCGTCAGTTCAGAGTTGAACGTGTATGAGCCAAGGGATTTCATGGCCGCTTGGCTATCGCTGAAAACAGCGATATCTTCTCCGATAACACGTTTGCTTAACCAGGCCGCGGCGTCCAGCATTGCCGAGACTTCCGCCTGGAAGACGCTACAATGATCAGGTAGTCTGAAGGAGAGCTCAAGGTCCAAATCCCTTGAATAAACTCCTCCTCCAACTCTGCCGTCCAACTTCGAGCCGTCGGTGTATATGGAAGTGCCACTATTTGATTCCAGAATACTGGAGTGTCCAATAGTACCCGCAGCCCAACTGGAGGTTTCTCTTAGGCGCAGAGCTGATGCCGCTGCTGACCGAAACCCTTCCAGATCAAGTGGCAAAATGCCCAGAATGACCTGGAGGGCTTCGTTGGGCGTTGTCCTTAGCGCACCGCTTATACACATCATATTGGATCTATGGACTTTCCGCAACAGATTCAGGTATGTTGCCTTGCTCAGCGCAGGCCACCATACGACGACTCCATAAAGCATGATTGGGCGAATGATGGCCGGGTAGATCTAACTGCATACTCTAGGGCTGAGCCCCCATTTTTTGCCAATGGCTCTTTTGCATGTGTAAAGAGAGATGCAAGCTTTCTTCTGGCGCTGAAGAACATTCTCCTTCCAATTCAATTTCCTGTCCACAACTATGCCTAGAAACTTGGCCTTATATGGTAAGATTGTAAAATTTACAATCTTTCATAATTTTACAATCAACTATTGCAATCATGATTGTAAAAATTTGTCATGATTGTTAAAATTACCATCTAGATTCATCGATTGCAATCAATTGATTGTAAGTACTTTCGTTTGAAATCAACTTAATTTCAGTCAACTTACAGATGTAGCCGGGTCAAAAGTTCTAAAACATTCTAAAACAACAGGACTAAGATACATACATATATCCACCCTATGCTTGAAACCTATAATCACAGAGGAAGGCGTGGCACGATGATCAAGACAAACCTTAGCTATTGTACATCCTTACATTGTGTGTTCCATAGATTATATATTGGGATACTAACTACATGTCACAATGTACCTCCATAGTTTTCAAACATGTGACATTTGTTGATTATATTCCTTCTTAAATAACATTTTTCTTGGCATGCAACATTTTGGTTATTTAAGTAGTGAAAAAGGTTTTGCGGTTACCAATTACTCGTACTACGAACAACGAAACCAAAATTTTAAATAACAAAGCAAAAAGAAGAACAATTACAGAAGAAAACATGCACAAGGTAAAAATACATTTAACTAAATATTTATAAAAATTTCAACAAAAACGTCGGAAATGCAAATGGAATTGGAAACGTTGAGGCAGTGGCAAACTTGAATTTCATATGTTCTCTTGCACAATAATTTAAGAAAAACAAAAACATCAACAACAATAACACCAAATAGAAAAAGTATTCAGCACGTCATTTGCTTATTATTAAATTTGAAATAGAGCGGACAGGTTTGCGTGTTGTGGCGATAATTGATGATAAATGTTATATAATTAGAAAAATACCCAAAAATTACGAAATGACATCAAAAATACAAAAAAAACAACAACTTGAATTAAAACACCATATATAAATGACAGAACGAAACTACACTGAGAGAAATGCATTGAATGTTGTGACAATATTACTATTGATAGCGGCGAGTTTGATGCAATATTCATTCAGAATGACCGAGTTATCAAATATTATTTGCTCCCAATAAACAGTAAAATGACATGTCAACCATTTCGAAATTATGTACTATTTTCTATACTTATGGATAGAATGCTAATATATTTGAACGGCACGTCAATATACATATATCGTCGTGATATGAATTTCTATTGTCGATATATCCATATCCATATTTACTGCATAGTAATAATGGTAGAGGCAGCGCATTAATATATATTGGCGAAATGTAAATTTTTCTGGGACGCATAATCATAATAGTTCAACAATTTTTCCTATGGATTTCCTAACAATATTACAAGTTGTTGGAGCGTTTTTTTTTAATTCAAAATTTTTTGAATTTCTTATGATTGAACATTTTTCTAAAAATTTTATAAAATGCCGTAGCCGAATGGTAGAATACTCGGCTAACGTGCCAGAGGAGCAGGGTTCGAATCTTACTGAAACCAGATGTTAAATTATATAAAATTTTGTTTTTTTAAACTATTTAGAATTTATCAATAGTTTATATGGATAACATTTCAATAGTGATCTATCAAAAAAGCATTGATGAAACATCCATATTCATTGATGGGACAGAATTATCAATTTTTATTTAATGTGATATCAATAATTATGGATGTTCCATCCATAGATTTCCCTCCGTGTATAAAAACACACAAATGCATTCACGTAATGACATTGAAAATGATGTCGCTTATCGCGACATGCGATCACTGCAGCTGAGTGTTAATACTACATACGTTCAGGTACATACCGATGTGGGAATATGTGAACATACATGTCTATAAGGAGTGGTAGCTCTTAATAGATTCTTATACACGTTATAGATTCTATGTAAATTTCCATAACACATGCATGAATAATTAAAAAACATTAGAACTAATTAGGAAACATTTGTTTGCAGACGTACATACATACTGTAAATTACTTTTTCAGACGAAATATTCCTATCAAAATAGGTGATTATGTATTTCAATATTTTCTTCGGAATCTAAAGTGTTTGTCTTACCAAAAGGTTTCCTTTCAATAGCCTTCTAAAGAAGAATTGAATTTTCTATAAATCAGCCGATCCTAAAGTACACTGCTCTAAACGATAGATATTTGAGGGTAAGTCATTTCCCTAGAAATGACGTTTCAATCGTCAGGATATCCTTATCAGAGTTCGATGTATTAGGGGATTCTACGGGTATTTAACTGGCCCAGGGATAGTAAGATATGCAAAGACAAAGTCTATTCTTTTGATTTTGATTTCGCGAAAGCGTCAAAAATGTCCAGTGTAATTTGTTTAGAAAATTTAAACTGTAATAGGGACAACCCTAATATTAACAACATGGGCTCATATTTGACATACTCAGCGCCAAAACGGCCTAACCCTCAACCAAAAAAAAAAAATCAAGCTGACTATGTTGATCAAACCGCAACCTTTTGAAATAAATACTAAAAAAAACTAGAAAATCAGTTTTCAGCAGTATTCAGTATTCATTCGTGTGTATATAATACATTCCCCAAGTCTTGGACAGTTTTATTCAGAGGAAGGGGTGGCAGATTGTCCTCAAAGTTCCGGTGGCCCTATGGAGACCAAAAAAAAATAATGAGGCACACACATATGAATAATTTGAGGGGGCGGTACAGTCTGTTCGGAAAAAAATAAATTTTATATATGCATTCGTATTAGTGTTAACCCAAATATTTTATATTTATGACTAGGAATCATCTCTTGAAAAGTTGGCACTTTGGGGTTAAATGTAGCGAATCATTATTGCCGAATTATAAAAATGCTCAGCAGTAGTTAATGTTGGCGGTTGTTTTGGCTCTGTGAATTTTATTTTCAGCGCAAATTAAATTAGTAAATAAATTATTTTTTCTTTTTTTCAGGCAGTCTAACTATACCTACGCCAAAAATAAAATATCAGTGGGTAAGTGTATATTTAATATTCTATCAATTATTTTCGAATGCTTCTTAAGATAAGTGTCAACCAAAGTCCAATAATTAGTTCGATTATTCCAGCTTTTATTGGTTTGAACGAAACTCGATTTGAAAGTTGAAAATATGTATTCGTAGGGCATGGCGAAATATAACTAATATCAAAATAAAATGAATGTGACTACTAAGACCTCTAATTAATATTAACTATGCAATTCAGCAGCTGGCAAAAGATTGCACCCACATCAAGCCAGCCCCCGCCACAACTGCTGCTACACTATAGAGCGCTTCCAATCTTTTTTGTTAGGTTTTTTGCTCAATACTTTGCTCCTTCATGTGTTTTATGTCGCTTTGTGTTAACAAAAAAGTGACTGCACACCAGGCGATTAAAGTAAATATGTATAAATATAAGTAAAATAATGAAAATGAATGCAACTGCAGCAACAAGGTATCTAATAAAATTGCAACGAGAAGAGCCAAAATAACGTAAAGCAATGCAAAATGCATTCATTGAAATTGAAAGACACCGAGCAGCTTGTTATGAATTAGAAGTAGATGAGCGGCACTTGTTGCCTGGCAGTTTACCATTCACAAAGCAAAATAATGTTAAGAACCAAGGAAATAAACCAAAACCGTAACCGTTTGAAAGCGAAACAAACCCAAAATCACTTTGAGAAACGAAATCAAATCCGAAACCAGATGATTTTTGCAAAAAGGTTTCATTCATTGTTTACATTACAATATGGCCAAAACGGCACGTTACATATGAATATGTAGATAAGACGAGAGTGTAAAGAGGCTACAATCTGATTAAAATTTTCAATTGAAAGGCCAAAACCGAAGCGGCATGCCAAAAAAAAACATCAAATGTACATTAGAGGTGTGAGGGGAAGGTGGGTCCAATGCGGTATGTGGTGGAGCTGGCGATGGCGGTGGTGGAGCGTGTGTAGCGCATTGAGCACGTTAGTTCTATTTTAGTTTATGCAACAAACGTGGCATGGGTGCGTTCACTACGCGTCATTGCAAAAATCAAAACGAAAATAACGCGCAAACAACAAAGAAGATATAAATATAAATTGTGTGCAGCATAGCACAAAACAAAAATTATTAAAAAAACATTTTAAAACAGCAAAAAATCAACAACAATGCCGATGTGGCCCAACGTGAGCAACAAATGTGGCGCGTATGTATGCCACATGAGGCATGTCGAATCAAGAGAATCTTAATTCAAAATTATATTTACTCGTACTAGTGATTATTTTTGTAAGGTTGATTTTCGGTAACAAATTATTAAAAAAAATGTTAAATAAAATAACCTGAACAAAATAAGGTAATTTTTAATAAAAAAAAATAAGGAAAAAATATAGAATAAAAAATAACATAAAACAAAATAAAATAAAATAAAATCAATTAAATAAAGTTGGCTTTAAGTAAATTGAATAAAATAAAAAAATAAAAAAAATAAGAAAAATAAAAATAAAATAAGTTAAAATAAAATGAGAAAACCTTTCCTTTGGCTCTTAAGACATGGCTTCTTTAACATACATTCAGAAAACACCATTTCCTTAAAACCAGGAACCAGTTTAAGTTAATGTTGTCCTGACCTTTAAGAACTCAATTTCCTCCATACAAGTAAAAATTTATACACTACAAGTAATAATTTCCTTAATACAGTTATTGAATCAACACATTTTTAACACTTTTTCATGTTATTATTTTTCAACACAATCGCTCATGTTGTTCTAACATGAAGCTACTTTTTCACCGTTGCACATGTTAAATCAACATGAAGGAACAGTGAAAATTTAACATGATCACAAACGTTTGATTTAACATGATTTCCTGTTAATACAATGTAATTTTATTTTTATCGTTGAATTAACACTACTGCAGTTTAGTTTCACACGACCTTTCTTCTTATATTACCATGATCTGACATGTTAAATTAACACAACTATGGTGAAATAACACTTTCCATCCTGTTTAGTTTACACGATCTATCATGTGAAGTTAACATGATATGTCATGTTTAATTAACACGATATATCACGGTATTTAACCGATTTTTAATTTTAAATTAATACGGTCTATCGTTTCTTTTGGTTTCTTTAAATTAATTTTATTAGGTTAATTTATTTATCGAAATCTTTGACATATTTTAAGGTACAACTTTCGTATGACAAGAAATAATTAAATAAATGATTATAATATTTTCATAATTCATTAACATCATCTATCATGTTAATTTAACAGGTGTTTATTTTTAAATTAACAGGACCTATCATATTAATTTTACACGTTTTTATTGTTAAATTAACACGATCTATCATGTCAACCAGGGTTTTAATTGTTAAACTAACACGATCTATGTTAGTTTTACACCTCGTATATAGAAAAATGTAATAAATATACACGTTTTTTTTATAAAATTAGTTGCAGTGTTTCCAGCGGAATTTCAAAATTCGCTCTTCTCTAAAGACTCTCCCAAAATATTTCGAAACATTATTAAAATTTACTGAAGCTAAACCGTTTTAAAAAAACGCTAAAAATATCTTTTTTTTATGTATAAAAGGAGTATGAAAATATATTTTTTAATAAAAATCACCGGCGATGATGAATCAGCTGGAATACAAAAAGTAAGCAAAAAAAAGTTTGAAGATTTTATAACTGTGTAACTATGTGCTAATATTCGCAATGTGAATAAAATGGGCCAAAAGGGTAAGAGAAATGACAACGTTTCGAAAATACCTTTCAAATCCGTCAATAATTGACTGAGTTATTAAAGTTTTCCACAAACCTACCCCTTAAAATATGGCTAAATGCAACCCTGATTCATGGTTATCGCAAGGTAGTGTTTCGGTATGAGTGGTGAGTATGTATTTTCGATATTTCTTGCGTTATTCATATCACTAGCTCCGAAGGTGGTGATATTATACGTTAAAACGAAAAAGAGCGAAGTTCGTTGGTAACTAATTTAAATTTTTTGTTTTCTACACGGCTAAAAATATGAACCTAAATTTTAAACCCGTATAAGGTTTAATCAATTTTTCAAACTTTTTTGTACAAAATTTCAAACCGTCCAAATACCTACAAAGATTTTCAATTTCTTTTGGTTTCGATTTAAAATCTAAATAAAAAAGCCGTCTAAATTTTTTATTTTTGGTTTGTTTGAATGTAATTGAATTTCGCCCACAAAAACTTCATGTGCGTCATAGCTCAGCGGTAGAGCAGTCGGCTGTGACTCCTGAGTGTTTTCGTTCGAATCGTGCCACATTTTTTTAGTTTTATTTTATTCTTAAAATTTTTCGGGTTAAAATTAAAACTTTTTGGTTTGAAAATTAAAACTTTTCGGTCTAAAATTTAAACTTTTGGGTTTGAAAATTCAAATTAATTTTTGAAAGCTTATTCAAGATTGAATTTTGCCAACAACATTTATATGTGCGATGTAGCTCAGAGGTAAAGCAGACGGGCATGATGCGGGGAGTCTTGGTTCGAATTTCCGCCAGCGGACAAGAAATTTATTTTATCTTTAAAAAAATGTTATAACATTTCTTGTTTATAATTGAAACCCCATTCATTTAGCCAATTTTCATGACAACTGGTCTAGATTGAATTTGAATCCAAATTTGGTTTGGTCATATATGTAGTCCAAAAAAGTATAAAATTTAGGTTCAAATTTTTAACCGTGTAATTAATTTTTTATTTTATAGAAAAAAAGCAGGAGTGGAAAAATAACAAAAAACCAAAAAGTTAAACTTTTGGAACTCATGAAGGCCAATAAAAAAGTGGCAATGGGGATTTTTGGCGGTCCCAACAGTGCGTCCATGAGCCACAATGTATGGGAAGCCGTTGCTCTGGAGCTAAATGCAGCGGGGGGAGCTTTCAAGACCGCCGATCAGTGGAAAAAAGTGCGTATATACTATGCAACTAAACGTAATGTATAGATGCCTGCATCGTAATCTTTTATTGTATTTGTTTCCTTTGGGGATCAACTGCTAATAAATTAGCTAAAACTATGGGAGGTAGCTGAAAATCCACAATCGCTGAATGCTTAAACTACCATTATTTTTTCCATAAATTACTATCTTTTCCATGACAATCTTCATTCACTTATCAATTCTGTTTAAATTTCTTATTTTTAGTAAGTTTCCAAAATTTGTCTACATAATTCTATGTCAAAAAGCATAATAACTAATTTCAAACTATTTATTCAATATTCGAGAATCTTTTTAAAAGCTAAACATGTTTTATTCGCTTTCTTCATTAAAACATATAATATAATTATTTTATAATACAGTCCTTATCATAATTATAATATTAAATAAAATTACATAAGGACTTGG
This sequence comes from Campiglossa producta, assembly GCA_964058755.1. Lineage (NCBI taxonomy): Eukaryota > Metazoa > Arthropoda > Insecta > Diptera > Tephritidae > Campiglossa > Campiglossa producta. The sequence goes on along the minus strand of CAXKVI010000035.1, from coordinate 431,036 downwards.
AACATGTTAGAACGAGGGTAGTCAAGTTGTTTGTACTCTTTGTTTGTATCCCTAACGCTAACAGTTTTAAGTCAAATTTTCACAAGTTTTATCCTTTTTTTGTCATTAAAACAAATAACATAAATATTTTATAACATAAAGGAGCGTTTTCTCATCTAGCCTTAAATATTAAAGTTCACTATAAAGAAAAATTTTGTATGAAAAAATTTAGATATATTATAAAGTTTACTTGAGAAAACGGTTCGAATTTCATAACAATAAGAAAGTTTCGTATACAGATGCTTTGCATCCGAATATACAGAGCTATATTAAACATAAAAAAGCGTACATTTATATTTGTTATATCTATTACATAGATGTGACTTATATAAAAGGTACAACGAGCAAAATTTTAAGCAGAGCTCACTCCTTTAAAAATAATTGACTTAATAAAAAGTCGCAATAAAAAAATGTAGGTATGTATATTCGTTACCCTAATATAGAAAGGCCCTAACTAATTTTTTATTTTCAATCAAGTCGCTGATGGATATTTATTAATAACTTTTAAACGAGCTAGTTGTTGCCGGATCGCGAAAAGGTATTATAAGCCATGGCTGCAGTGGATATCCGGAGTCACCAATAAGCCAACTCGTATTCGCGTCTAGGCTGTATTGCCTTTCCAAAAACTCTTTACAAACGCTATTTTCCCATATAAATGCATCGTGGGTGCTTCCACCAAAACGTGCGTTGCCGGCAAGTATACATTGATTGTAATCGCATATCAACTACACGTTTTTGAAAAAAATCCTTTTCTATTTATATAGTAATTTTCAATGTCAGCTGCCGGCTTCTTAATTTTTACATGTGTGCAGTCGATAGCGCCAATGCATCCGGGGAAACTGGTAGCAGAATAAAATCTGAAAAAGGAATTAACTTTTTAAGTATATTTCATTTATACACTTAGCTTCAATAATAATAAGTGTGCAGTAAGCTGTTCGTTAAGAAAAAAATGTTTCGCCGGGCGGAATATGATAGATTTTTCTCTAGGTTTAGTTTAATCAATTCTAAATTATATTGGTCAAAAAATTTAAAACTTGGTCTTAAGTCTCTTAAAGTACTTACATTTGTTTTACGGCATCTTGCTCATCCACCGTATCTGCACATTAATTCCATTTCTATAACGTGCGCAACCTCCTTAATCGATCTACTGACCATTTTTTTGCTCAAGGAACAAACGAAATCCTGCCCAACATCTCGAAGAAACGAGCCAGTTGCAAACTAATGCAGTGCTGACAGCATCCTCAGTGCCTTTGGCACAAACGTCGCCCTTTGCCCGTTCTTCATGTAAGGGCTGATTTCGTTGAGCAAAACGATGGCTGCTTCTTTTTGGAAGCGAAATAGCTCTTCGAAGAGTAATTCAGGCTGAAAGGGGTCCGTTGCATCCCGTAATTGGCATCTGTGGATGCGCAACATGTTTCTTTGGTCAGTTGCCAGAGCAAATAAGGCAGCCGCAATCATTTTTCCCTACGGAACAAAAGCAATGTAACAGTCTTCATGGATTAATTAATTCTTTCTATGCATATATGTATATATTTACTTACTTATAGCTTCTCGGTGGACTGAGTCTTCGAAGTTATGCGAACTTTAGTAATTAAACATAAAAGTACAAATGCGATGAAGATTTGATAAAAAAACTGAATGAAGGTATAATAAAAACTTACGGCAGCACAATTACAAAATAATAAATTGTATAATTTAATTATTAACAATTTGAAAATTCACTGCACTTTGTTTGTTATTATACTTTTTTGCTATTCATCAATACAGATGCTATGTTCCATTTCGATTATTCCATCGATATGATAAAAACTCACCACTATTTTATCGCAAGGTGAATTGAGTGTGTTACAGAAACATTTTTCATATCGAAAGCGATACGAGCCTTGCGATAGCAAATCGATCGTTGTTATAACGAAAGGTCATAGAAGCGGGCTACAGCTGTTTTATTATATAGGTGCTTTTTAATAAACAATATTTTTCATACTCCTTTTATACATGAAAAAGGATATTTTTAGCGTTTTTTAACGCGGCTTAGCTCCAGTAAATCTTTATATTTTTTCGAAATATTTGGGAACAGATGGTGGTTTCACTTGTTCATATTAAATCAAGCCGAATTTATGGTGAGGTATACACACTTCTCACAACTGGCAGTTCTCAGAGAAAAAATGCCAGGACCACATTTGTAGAGAATTTCTAGGTCTACAACTTGGTCTCAGGTAATTTTTCGAAAAAAAACTCACTGTTTTGAAAAAAATTCAAAAAACACAACATTTTGACCTTTGATTTGACCGGACTATTAGTTATTATATTAAGATAATGAAACTAAGAAGCATTACATCAACTATATCTATTTATATACCCACCACCTGTACAAGCACACTTAATTTACACTTGCAACAATCGTTGCAGTCAAGAAGAGCGCACGTTTGCGCAGTACAACCAAAACATAAAACATTTCACATTGTACTCGTATTACAAGATGAGATTTATTGTAGTACATTTGCTGGTGTTGTTCTTTCATGTTGCTGCCACGTTTTTATTATTATTTGTCAGTTAATGTAGCAAACCTGTTATGTTGTTAATTTTTTATTATTGTTCGGTTGTTTTCTTTGTTGTTTATTGTTGTTAAAATTATTCAGTTATTTTTCGTGTTAATTTTGTTTTTGTTTTTGGTTTTTCTGGTTGCTGTAAAACTAAGTGTACCATTCAATTATTGTTGTTATTTTTATATATTGTGTGAATAGTTGTGGTTGTTATTGTTGTACCTATGCATTTTGTAAGCTATAATTAGATGCAACATATGCGGTTATATAAAATCAGGCAAATACTGATTGTATTTGTGTGGGTATGAGACACACAGTGGTCTGTAATCCCAGTTATATTTTTTCAATAATTTATTGCATATAACTTTTTGTATTGCTCTCGTGCATTGTCCAGTTAACAAATTTTCTAAAATTTTACACCAATACTGTAAAAATGCATTTAAAAATAGTACACGGTGGGTTTTAAGCATGTTTTATTAAAAGGTGAATATCCCTCCAATTTTTCTTTTGAATTCTCAAATTTGCATAAAATAAGATGATATGTTGAGTTTCAGCATTTTTCCCCGATCTCTTTTTTAAAATACTCATTTAAAATACCAATTTTAGTCAAAATTTTAGGTTTTTTGCATTTTTCTCGAAAAAGGTTAGTTTTCTTTAAAAACTACCTGAGATAAAGTAGTAGACATGAAAATTCTCTACAAAAATGGTTCGAACAGTTTTTCTCAAGGAGTCACCAGTTCTGAGATATCGCGATTGCAAAAATAAATCTATACATTATACTCACATAAATGCCACGTATAGCTTTTCTGGATTTTTCTCGAAAACGGTTATATGTATCGAAAATTTTGTTTTACCGGTTGTTCGTCACGAAGTTCCTCATCGACAATGAAAATTGTTATATTTGTAAACCTTATAGTTCTCTAGCTATAGCCAAATTTACTCCATTCGTGATATCAAAAACCTATAGTGGTTCATGTATAGATATCTTGTACAACAAAAATTTCAATAGAGCTAATTTTTTGTGGAGAGCTTAGGTTCACCTCCAGAAAGAAAACCTTAATACACCTTAATACACAGAGGAGATACCTATACACAAAAAGGCGGAGTTCTGTTCCCATTACTCTATGCTAGAATATTTTCAAAATAGTTTCGAGGTGCGTGTAAAGTTACATATATATCATTTTTGTTCCAATAAGCTATGTTCTGATCTCATTTTATGAACAGTGATTCTCTCTTCCCCGCCCACTGCATGTTTCAGACCATTTATGTAAGTATGAAATATATTACCTGAATGGCAATACATAAATACATATACACTCGCTTGAGTATAAATGAGAAATGCTATGCTGATTAGGCTTACCAACCGACACCAAAAGTTCAAACATACTTGGAAGTAATTTGCAACTCTGTTAGTTATAACAGAAATTATGAACGCAACAAAGTGCCAACACAAAATAAATACAAGAACATTAAAAGAAGCAAAAATAAAGTTTGTAGAAACAGCACTAAAAATGTTTAGCATGCCCTTCCGAATGTGACGGCAATACACTGAAATAAAAAGGTTGAAAGTGCACATTGAAAGTAACATATCAAAACCACTTTCAAAGCGGTTTTGATAATACTGTAAATATTACAGTATTTATTGTAAAATTGGCAGTAAAACCATGTGATTTTTGAAAAATATCAACTAATGATATGAGTCCATTTTCAAATTTACAGTAATTCATGCCAATATGATAGTGTCCACTTTCAAATTTACAGTAATTCATGTCAATATGATAGTATATTCGAATAATGATAGGGGGTTACTTTCAAAATTGATATTACCCACTGTTGGACGAAAAATTACAGGGTTTACTGTTATTTTGACGGCCGCTTCTTGTAGACTTTTTTTTTTCAGTGTATAAAATACACCTGCAAATTTGACTAACAATAGTGAGCGATAACAATCAAGCGGTTTAGAGCTAGACTAAGACAAACATAGTGACATAGTAATCTGATTCTGAGACGCAGCAGGGATTTTGAAATTGTGGGAACGTGGTTGATTGCACCCATAATTAGAATCTGAGTTAGAGAGATGAATGTGGATAAGATGTGAAGAACATAGACAATTGTGATATTTATCCCGATACTTTTTTCTAGATTGTGTGTATAGCAATTTTTTTTAGATCTACTATCTACTAGGATTGAAGGCAGCAGCATGTTGCAATGCTAATTAACTACGGTACAAAAAATAAGTTTACTTCACTAGATTTCGATGGTTTTATGCGACAGAACTTTAATATCTTTTGTACTAACTAAAAAATCCCATTTTACTCCGCTTCATTTAATTTCACTTCCGTATCATCCCTAGTATGTAGACACTTTTCGTATACAATACAAAATATAAGAAAAAGATAAAGTGTGTGTGTGGAGCTCATTACATAGTTACACAACGCTGCCCACACTTGCAACTCAATTTCAATAATCTAAATATAAATAAAATTTTATAAGAGTGAATAAATACATACATATATGTATGTATTTATGTATGCGCATATTTTATTCAAATTTATATTTTATGTGCTGCACTAACGTATGAACACACCAAAGTGCATTTTATATAAAGCTACGTTTACACTGCACCAAATGCGGCACTTTTGGCCAAATTTTTTCGTGACCGTTCATCCGCAGATTGAATTTGATTACCAAATTAGGTCAAATTAAATTAAATTCATCTAATTTGGCAAACAAATTAATTCTGCGGACAAACATTCTCGAAATAACTTCGCCAAATGCGACGCATTTGGTGCAGTGTAAATGTATCATAAGCCTCATATTATTTGATCAAAATGCTAAATCTGCTCTGAAAATTGTGACGTCGGAAGCATCTACGAAATCGAAGATGTTGAATAAATATATTTTAAGGTGTATCGGTGATCGGAGACGTATTGCGTTTTTTCTTATAATCACGTACCTACACTATTTTATGTGGGGTATTTATGTAATATCAACCCACATGTAAGTTAACATATTAATATGATGAAGGCGTTGTTTGCATAATATGCAATATCATATATAAAATATATCGAGAAATTGTATTGAAATGTTGCGCATACAAAAATACATACATACATACTAAATACATACAGGCAAAAAAGTACTAAATACATACAGGCGAAAATGTGATTTAATGCACCCAAAAGTAAAGGGGAACCAAGGGATCTTGGCACAAACGTTGAAAAAATGTGGATGTAACAGTAGGTAGCCTAAAGTGCCAACTTCCTGCAACATGTTGCTAAGGATATACTTCGCCTTTCTATGTATGTTCCAGATTAGCATATCCTATCTTAGGATCAATTCACAATTTTAATCTTGATGAATAAACTAACCTTAAAATAGATTCAGAACCAGTTTTTGCATGGAAGTCTTAGGTTCGCCATGACGTATGCGCAACTTTAAAATAGCACTTAAAAACAATTATCGCCTAAAAACTAAGTGAATGTTGAGGAGGGCTGCGTATGTATAAATAAGATTCCCAAACAGATAGTCTTAGAGTAGACGTCGGAAAACCGTGCACAATTAAGCCGTTATGTTTTAAATATTTTATGCTATTAGTAACTTATGCGCTATTGAAAACTACTGACAAAAATTATTAGATATTTTAAATGGGAGTGCCACTAAATCCCCAAACACAAAATACCCAGCTTTTAAAAAATCCCCAAAAAAATTATCCCCAAAATCAAAATCCCCAACATAAAAATTCCCAAATCCAAAATCCCCAAAACAAAAATCCCCAAATCCAAAATCCCCCTGTTTTGAATAAACCATGTAAAAAAGTCTTTTTCTTGACTTTCGCCAAGAATAACTTTTTTCGCACAACGCGGATCGAAGCGTTTCATGACTCTAGCTCGAGAACTATGGGCTTTACAAAAATAACTATTATCATTGTCAATGGGGAACTTCGTGACAAGAAAACGGTAAAAGAAAATTTGTCTCCGCATACTAACGTTTTCGAGAAAAATCCTTAAAAGTCCATTCGTGGCAGATATTTTCTTATAATTTCCAGAGCTAATTTTACAGTCGCGATATTTCAGAACTGGTAACTCTCAGAGAAAAAATGAAGGACGATATTTGTAGAGAATTTCCATGTTTAAAACTTGGTTTCAAATAATTTGTCGAAAAAACTAACAGTTTTCGAGAAAAGTCCAAAAAAATAACTTTTTTAGCACATATGGGATCAATGGGAATGATGTTTTCTTTTTGAAGGCGAACCTAAGCTCTCTACCAAAATTTGCTGTGTGGGAATTATTGTTATTTCAAATGTTTATTTTGACATATTTTTTGGTTTTTTTGCATTCTTTGTAAATTATTGTTGTGACTTTATTTTTTCTATGAAAAATACAAAGAAAGAACGAAGTGTAATAAGAATAAGGAACTATCTCAAATTAAGTGTAATCGAATTTTCTTTAGGGTTGTTATTTGTAAAGTGAAGGAAAATATATTTCAGCACATGCCATTAAATTAATTCAAAAAAAACTGCATAATGCAAGTCTAACAAACGAACCTTATTCACCACAAATAAATGATCGAATGGAAAAGTAATTGCCGACTGACGCATATTATTCCATACAAACATATTAACTTATTCAATTATGTACTCAGATGAAAACCACATTCACCTTCCCTAGCACATATGTATGTATGTTCGTACATTTATACCCAGTAAATTAAAGTTTATATAGACAATTTGTACGTTCACTTGCGGGCCGCTGTGAAGGTATCAAAACTTTACAAAAATTTCCGAACTATTACAAGATTTCAAAGTTTCTTTGGGCTTGTAAAACTAGAATCTATAATTTCCTCTCATAAACCAGAAGGTTTATGCAAGGCTCTTCTCCTTAATACATAATAGGCGAAACTGGGGATCATCTGGCACTTTTTTTGAGCTTGCATATCTTCGAAGATATCCAACGGATCGAAGCTGTCATAGGCTTAAACAAAGATCACGTTATTCACGAATAAAATGCAGAAGAAAAATTTCTTGGAATTGGACCGGAGAAAAATATATTTAAGGTGAATGAAAAGAGTCAAATTTGCTGAATGTACCCCATGCCGGGGTAGCTCCGGCAATTGCCGGGACGCTTTCATCTTTCATGTGGTGAAGTATAGTTATTAAATAAAAACTCCATTTTAATTTTTTTTAATGTTTTAATAAATGTCTCCATATAAACATTTTGAACTTATCGAAATAAATCGATAAATACAAGAAAATGTCACCTCAAATTATAAGGGGCACTTTTGGCAACCCTGCGATTCTTCCCTGGGCACATTCGGCGAATCTGTAGCTCTGCTCGGGACACATTCGGTATAAATATAGGTTCGCCGAATTTGCTTCGCTGACTCTACCCCGGACACTAAGTTTTTCTTTTTCTAATTTTTTTTTAGTTTTTACATTTATTTTTCCCTAAATCACACTTTTATGAGATAACATTCCTACCTTTCAATTGTAATTACACGTTTTTTAAAAAGACGAAACACAAAAATTTTAACACACTTTTATGTAGATCGTAAAGATATCATTACCACTCCCGAAAACACACAAACTATTATAACTTTTTCAAACTGTGAAATAGAGTTGTGAAACTTCGGATCGATATTTTTTTTTAATGATGGGTAAGTAGCGAACACTTTATGGTCTTGCCAGAATATTCCTTCATACCGAAAACGCGATTGCCGTATGTACCCCAAAGCCGGACGATCCCCAGTTCCCCTAACAGCCCAAATTTTGCAAATTGAAATTTTTATAAATTTCATTAGATACAGCATTTTTTCATGGGATTTTCAAGTATGTATACAAATTTATTATTTGGAATTAAGGTTTTCCTAATTTGTTTGGAGAACTATTTCTTTTTCCTAGGAGGATGGGACGAACATATTAAAGTACTAAATATAGCAGGCAAACAATCACATTTAATTGTGCTATTTTGACTGGTGAAAAACGATTTCTAAAGTATGCTTTGAAAAACGAATTTTAAACTATGTTGTATATGAAACCAGACTATTAATCGTTATCCAAGTCGAACGTTGGGGTACATGCGTGTAGCCTAGGATACAAATACATGCACGCATACAAACCAGCCGGCATTTCTTTATACTTTAGCATTTATGTAAAACACCTTTACAACCCACATTACCGCAACGCATTAAATTAATCTGTGAAAATTAATGTGATTCTTGCAACCAAATGCCTCATATGTGTGCACCTATGGAAGGAAAAGCTCATGATCAAGAAATAACCAAACGCATTCAACTTTTCAAATACTATTCAAGCATACTATGCAACACAAGTGGCATAAGTCCACCTTTTCTCGAACTGAGATATTAAAGATTTTGTGTTGTCAACTAATAGGGGGTACCCTTGATTTCACAATTTATTTCTGCTATTTATTCGCTTGCTATGTGAGTTAGGACTTACTCCCTTAGCGTGTTATATAGAACATATTTTCCCCTACCAAAAAAAACGAAAACTGGACTTATACCACTTTTCAAATATCAAAGAGCTACAAAAGCAGGCCCAAAAATGATATGAGTGCAGTAAGTAGTTGTACTCACTCGGAATATTGCGTCTTTAATTGATCACCCACACGGATTGTGGCAAATTTTTTTCGGAAAAGGCTTTACTTCCAAATTTTAAGCATGTGAATTTATAAAAACATATATATTTTCTAAATTTTCCGCCATTTTGTTTAAATCGACATTTTAGAAAATGTTATATGGGTCAAGAAATGTGTATGCCACCTAGTTCTTTGTGTGACAGTGAACATTTCTTTTTTCGGTACATTCCCAAAGCCAAGCACACAAAAAATGCATACCCAGAATTTAAAATATATGTTAAAAATTTGGAACAAGGGCGAAAAGCCTCTTTTTCATTATGAAACTTCACCGTGAGTTCCCTGGGGTCAAAACTGATTTTAGACCAGGGCCCGGCAGATGAATTTCTACTGTTAATTGTTATTTGTTTTTTCTCCGTGGCTCACTCGCAAGCACCAAAGCAACATCGTATGTTGTTGAGTCGTTGCTTGTAAGTGAGCGACTAGGCATAACCAACGACGTCCATTGACGATAAATGGAAGCAGGCAACTGTGATCCCACTATTAAAGCCTGGCAAGCCAGCTAACGTTGGGGAGTCATATCGCCCGATATCACTCCTCTCGCCAGTAGTAAAGACACTTGAAGCGGTCTTACTCCCGCTCTATACATCACATCTGATGTTAGCCGAGCACCAACATGGCTTCAGGAAAGGTAGGAGCACAACATCTGCTCTAAATGTCATAAACACTCAGATAACTGACGGTCTAGATCAAAACCGGCCTAATGACAGGACGGTTCTAGTTGCACTTGATTTGAGTCAAGCTTTTGACACAGTAAATCATGGGCAACTTGTGGCTGATTTGGAAGACTCGTCAATCTCCCCCCCCCCCCCTCCCTGTCTAAAGCGTTGGACCGCCAATTATCTCAGTGGTCGTCGGTCATCTGTTGTATTCAGAAACAAAAAATCTAAAGCCAGGAAGATAAAACAAGGGGTACCACAGGGTGGTGTCCTCTCCCCGTTATTGTTTAACTTCTATATTTCGAAGGTTCCTCCTCCACCAGAAGAAGTTACGATTGTTTCTTACGCAGACGATTGCACGATATTGGCAACTGGTACTTCCGTTGATGAGCTGTGCTCTAAAATAAATGGTTATCTCCCCTCTCTAGTCGAGTTCTTCACTGCCCGAACCTTGACATTGTCGCCAACAAAGTCTTCGGCGACCTTATTCACGACGTGGACAGCGCAGGTTGGCATGGAATTAGAAATTTATGTAGGTGATCATAAAATACCTACTGTCGCTCACCCAAAAATCTTAGGAGTGACTTTTAACACCATGTACACTTTCGCTGCCCATTCAGCTGCAATTGTCTCAAAAGCACAGAGCCGCAACAAAATCCTCAAGTCACTAGCCGGCAGTACTTGGGGTAAAGACAAAGAAACGTTGTTGGTAACGTACAAGGCAATTGGTCGGCCGATCCTGAACTATGCGTCGCCGATATGGTCGCCGGGGCTTGCAGACGTTCACTGGAATCAGCTTCAGGCCTGTCAAAAAAAACACCGCGCTCAGAACCGCTACGGGGTGCGTCCTTATGTCACCTATATCTCATATACATAATGTGGTGGAAATGCTTCCAGTTAGGGAGCATAATGAAATGCTAAACAAGCAGTACCTACTGAATTGCTGTAAACCACAGCATCCCGGTAGACAACTGCTTGAACTCATTCCGCCTCCTAGGACCATAAGGTCGCATCTACGTAAACATTTTGATGAGATCCGTCACTATATAACAACGCCGTTTGATTTACAGGTGCACAAACAGGCTTTGGGGCATATCCATACAACGTCTGTTGGCCATTACTCTGCGCTCTGTGCGCTAAACAATGTCTTACATGCCGCAACACCTGGCATTTCTGAAGAGGAGCGTCATCTTCCTCGAGAGACAAGGGTCACTCTGGCTCAATTACGCTCTGGATATTGTAGTAGGTTAAACTCCTACATATCTAGACTGAACCCTGATGTGCCGAATGTATGTCCGGCATGCGGCTCGTCCCCCCACAATACCAATCACTTATTTTCTTGCTCATTTGAGCCCACTCTTCTAACACCCATCTCTCTTTGGTCCAACCCTATTGAAACTGCTAGTTTCCTTGGACTCCCGTTAGAAGATATTGATGACAATTAGGTTAAGGAAAAATACGCGTTGGGCAGGACTACACCTCGTTACAACAACAACAACAACGTCCATTGATTGGTCAGTGCGATCATAGCGCGCTCACAAGCGCACCAACAATTTCATTGGTTCTCAAATTTACGGACAATTGTCCCACTATCTGCAGGAGCTTGTTTTAGACCCATTTTTTCTTTACCAAAATTTCATACTTTTTTTTAAAGAAGTAGGAACGAAGGGATCACAGTGCAGGAGACTGATGGATAAATTTGTGGTGCGACTGAAAAGAAATAACTAAGAGGGCAACTACCCACACCGGCTGTAAATAGAGTTAAGGGGATGCCCGTTTGTATTCGAGTACCGGATGATGAAAAAAGATGGCAACCCATTCCTACTTGCTCAAAAAGAAAGACTCATTGTAAATAAATCTAGTATCCCTTGCTCACCCTTGCTCTCCGAGTTAAGAAGTCGTTTTATTCGAACACCATCTCATACATATGTACACACCCACACTAGTATCAGTGTTAATGTGTTTTTATATCTCTTAAGCGTTGTGCAGCGCGTTTTTCGCTGTCAATCACTGCCAGTATGTAGCTAAGCCATAAACAATATCGGATTTCTTGCCTCAGAATACTAATTAAATAACACAAAAATAAATAAGATTGAACTGACAAGATAACCCGAAGTGTGTGCTGCGGTAGCGGTAGCAGTAGCAGCGGAAACATTCAACAGATACCAAATAAGCCAAGAGCAAAAATGTGAATGTTCGACCATGCAAACGGTTTTATTACGTTTACTTTTATGTATGGATAAATGCACCTACTATATACCGTTACCTTAATTCACAAAGGCCCTAACTGACTTAAAAAAAATTTTACAGGAGAAGCAAAAAACAAAAATTTTTTTACATTGAACGCATATAAATATAGCTTTGTAAATTTTGAATATCTCCGCTATTACTGCTAGTAACTCCTTAAAATTTGCAGTGAGTGTATATTTTACTATGTCGAGCTTAAATATGTGAAAAATTCATTTTCGAAAAATGTGTCAATTAGGGCCTTTGTGAATTAAGGTAACGATACAGACATACTCAACAAAAAATCTATTAATAAAACTTATAATAAGGTGATTATACTCGAATTACATGGACTATCAGTCGTATATGTACAAAAGTAGCGGTACGCCTTAAACGTACATAAATGATGGCGTCAGTAAAGCAAGATTGGGTATGGTATAAAGAATGTTCTATACAATCGACACTCGTCATAAATTTCAAGTCATTTCTATTAGTCTTTTTCCAAATTAGATAAATCTTGTATAAGGTGCACACTTTTTCTGGGGCTTACCTAGGGTTCTCTTCAAAACGATTGGCCTGAACTTTAGGAAATTTATCAGGTTAACACTCAGGCCAGAGTAGAGCTCCTTTGTGAAGAACGTCGCTGTCCCCATCGATTTCTTGTTTATATATAAAATACATATAATTAGCTATTGTCGTAGAACCATTAAGAAATTGTTAAAGAGAGCAACTAGCTGTCTTCTGTTAAGTGGTGGACATTGGCATAGCATATGCTGAACACATTCAACACATTTGCAGCTGCGACACTAATCAGAAGAACTTAGGGACATCCGAGACAAGACTTAGTAGAGGTCACCTAGTAGGTTCGCAGGGTGATAGTACCGGAGCGTACCGGGTTCATAACCGACAAAGGATTGTCAATATAAAAAAACCTACGGGGAGTGTTTTTATCGCTGCAAAAAATGGCGAAGTTTTCTGGAAGGCATCACGTCCACACACAAAGTTAGGTTAAGGTGTTTTTAAATTTTACTAGACTGGAGATTTACTTTGGATCCATGATCTGAAAGACTTCCCGCAGAAACTGGTGATCTTATACCTATAAGTATAATTATATTAAAGCATCTTAGAGCTTCCTTACAGTCCGGTCAAAATAGACATTCAAATAGTGGTTAAACAACAATAATTCCCACAGACCCAAATATTTGTAGAAAATTTCCAGGTCTACAACTTGGTCTCAGTAATTTTTCAAAAAACTTACCGGTTTCGAGAAAAGTCCAAAAAAACATGAATTTTTGGCCTTTGACTCCGAACAAATTTTTTAGCATAATTGGGATCGATGGGGATGTTTGCAGATTTCTTCCTGGGGGTAAACCTAAGCTCAGATAATTTATCGAAAAAACTTGCCGTTTTCGAGAAAAGTCCACAGAACCTAAAATGTTGACCTTTGACGCCGAATAACTTTTTTACCCTAGATTTATGCAAAAATTTGGCTCTGTGGGATTTTTTGATGTTTCAAATCTCTCTATTGACCGGGCTATTACTCTTCGCCGCAAGTAGAAGCTATCAAATATTAAAATGCACACAGAATAATTTTTTTCAACATGAAACATGTTAAACTAACCAGAAAGATCCTGTTAAATTTGAATGAGATAAGAAGACACATAGTGTTGTTTTAACAGGAACACATGAAGTTTTAAAAGAAAATCCTTGTTAATGTAAACACGAAGTCAAGTTTTTCAACATGAGATTCGTATTAATTTAACACGAAGTGAAGTTATTCAACATGAGCTTTATGCTAAAATAACATGAGCGATAGTGTTGAAAAATAATAACCTGAAAAAGTGTTAATTTTAGATGAAAATTTTCTGTGTGTGGATGTTCACTTACCCTGCAGCGAACCCTCAAACTAGTCAGAAAAATACTAGTATACAACTATAATTTTCTGACAGAACTCATACTAGTCAGGAAATATCTATTTCATACTAGTATGCAACTAGAATTTTCTCGTATAACTCATACTAGTCAGGAAATATCCATTTCATACAAGTATACAACTAGAATTTTCTGTCTGAATTCATACTAGTCTGGAAATATCCATTTCATACTAGTGTACAACTACATTTTTCTGGATGAAATTATACCAGTTGAAAAATAAAAAATTCATTCGTTTCGTTTTCTCTTATAATTCATAGATGCTTTTTCGTGATAGGGTAAATAAAAATAGCTGCCGCTTTCTTAGAATAAACATGAAAATAAAGTCGAGGGATAAAATAAAGGGTAAGCCAGGAAAATTCTGGTTGAAATCATACTAGTCCAGGTTGAATGATTTTTGGACTAGTATGGGACTAGTATAGCAAAAAGCTAATGTATATAGGTACCAGGGAAAGGCAAAAGTACACCAGTTATCAAAAATGTGATCTTCATTATTTGATACTTGGCATACCAAAAACACACACTACCCTAGTTCTCTGACATCTTCTCATGTACCCAAATATACAACGTCTATTAAATGCAGGGTGACAGCAGTCTATTGTCTATGTTCATTTATGAGCTCGTTCAATCAACCAAATGACAATTCTTATTATTACCAAATGACTAACTTTCCAATCCATTATGATTTCAAATCGCGGTTGTGTAGATATTCGCTTCCTCGACCTGTGTCGGGCTCAGTGAGACATTTGTTATGCTAAATCATTTAGCAGGCTCGTTACTAAAAATATTTTAGTATTACGATGTACATAATAATACACAACATTTAGGTTATTAGCATTTTACATATGGAGTATTAATGTTGGCGGGCCAAAGTAATGCGTTTAAAAGCTTCTTCTGCTTATCTTCAACGGTAAAAACAATTCACGAAAAATTTCGGAAGCACTTATGGTATAAATAAGACTCCTTCTGGTGCTTAGATTCGGGCTTCATGTGAACGAAGTGTCTAGTTCTCGATTTAGCTTTATTAGAAAATAAATGCGTAAATTTTCATTAGTTAAATGATTACTGGGCGGTGGAAACAGCGGGACATTTTCATTAAAAAGTGCTTATGTTTTGCGTAATGGGTGCGTCTGTGCATTTACAGTAATTACTATGAATGTCATGTGCTGCGAATACTTAATTTGTGTCGCTGTTGCTGTTTTATTGACTAAACGCAACTATTTTCATTTCATTATACGTTTATCTAGCGTCCCAATAGGAAAGCACTTGGAATACAAATAAATTATGAAAAAGTCGGGAAGGAAACCCAAAAAAAATCAACACAAGTCTTAATAGAAATCAAAATCGAAGCAGACCTAGAATAATCTACAAGAGTGGGACATTATCGATAAATATTTTTTTCGTTTCCTAGTTGTTGTTGTTGTTGTTAACAATGCTTTTCCCTGTCTAGAGTGTATGATCATTCCGAAGATCTTCATCAAGCTCTTCTAAGGGGAGTCCAAGGAAACGAGCAGTTTCAACAGGGTTTGTCCAGAGGGACAGAGGGGTTAGAACATTCGATGAACAATTGAAGAGATGTAGAGTATCATGGGGGGTCCTACCACATGCAGGGCATGTGTTTGAGATTGTATCATTAAGTCTGGATAAGTAGGAGTTTAACCTTACACTATATCCAGACCTAAGCTGTGCCAAGGTGACTCTTGTCTCCCTTGGTAAGGTGCGTTCTTCTTCAGCAATATTCGGTGGAGGACTGTTCAGAACGGGATTCACAGGTAGAGATCCGACAAAAGTGTCCACCGACTCGGTGTGGATGTCGGTTAGAGCCCGCTTATGATTCTGCAGATCAAACGGCAAGGTAATATGATGCCGGATCTCATCATAATGCTTACGGAGATGTTTCCTTATGTCTCTCGGGGGGCGGATCTATGTCCAAAAGATGACGGTTTGGATGTCCTGGCTTGTGGCAGTTCAGAAGGAACTGCCTGCTCAGCATTTCCGCATGCTCTTTTACATTGAGCACTTTTGCCTCTTGATGGAGGTGAGACTCGGAAGACATGAGGAGACATCCCGTAGCAGTTGTGATGGCAGTATTTTGGCAGACTTGTAACTTCGTCCAGTTGGTGTTATGTACATTAGGCGACCATATGGGTGCAGCATAGTCAAAGACTGGTCGGCCAATGGCCTTATATGTAGTCAGCAACGTTTCTTTGTCTTTTCCCCAAGTACTGCCGGCAAGTGACTTGATGATCTTGTTGCGACCACGTACCTTTGAGACCATTGCAGTCACATGACCAGCAGATGAGAAAGTATTATCCAGTGTCATCCCTAATAACTTTGGGTGGCTGACAGTTGGTAGCTTAGTGCCATCAACGAAAATGTCTAATTCATTTCTCACCTGGTGCGTCCATGTCGTGAAAAGCGTCGCCGTTGATTTAGTTGGAGATATCGTCAGATCTCGCTCAGTGAAAAACCTGGAAAAGTCGCAGAGGTAACCGTTGATTTTCGCACAGAGTTCATCAGTATAGGGGTCCTTCCCCGTCGCCATTATTGTACAGTCGTCGGCATATGAAACGACGGAGACGCCCTCTGGTGGTGGGGGCATCTTCGATAGATAGAAGTTAAACAGTGTCGGGGATAGGACACCACCCTGTGGCACCCCCTGTCTAATACGTCTAGGTTTTGATGTTGCGTTTCTAAAGTTAACCGACGCCTGCCGTCCATTCAAGTAATTAGCGGTCCATCTCTTTAACCCATCAGGTATCTGTGTTTCAAACAGATATTGTATGAGAGTGGCATGGTTGACTGTGTCAAAAGCTTTCGACAGGTCAAGTGCCACTAACACAGTCCTGTGATTTGGTTGGTTTAGATTTAGGCCGCTATTTATTTGCGTTGTAATGGCATTGAGTGCGGTGGTGTTGCTGTGCAGCTTACGGAAGCCATGGTGATGACTAGCCAGGTGCAGATTTGCAGTATAATACGGGAGCAAAATGGACTCTAGCGTCTTCACTACCGCAAAAGTGATATAGGGCGATATGAATCGCCTATGTTTGCCGGCTTTCTAGGTTTTAGTAATGGAACCACTCTCGCCTTTTTCCATATTTCAGGAATGACGAAAGTGTTCAGTGAAAGACTGAATAGAGCCGCTAAGTATTTGTGTCCCTCCTGGCCTAGATGTTTCAGCATCTTCATGGCAATGCCGTCGGGGCCGATGGATTTTGAGGGCTTAGCCTGTCTGATGGCTTCCTTGACCTCTGAGGCAGTGATGACAATGGGCGTGTTTTGGTTTTTGTATTTACGCACCTGTCGCATGGTTCTACGTTTAGCTCTATCGGGCGGGGAATGTAGTACAAATTGTCTACAGAAGGAGTTCGCACATCCCCTAGGATCCTTCTTCACCCTGTCACCGAAAGTAGTATCTACTTTATCCTTGTGTTGCGTTGGATTAGATAGAGCTTTGACCGTAGTCCATAATTTGCCAACACCATCAGAGAGGTTGCATTGCTCTAGGTGTTGTTTCCATTTGGCCAGTTTATGTTTATCGACCAACCTACGAATTTCCGCGTTGAGATCCCTTATGCGGGGGTCTGCGGGATTGAGACTACGCACTTCATCTCTTTCTCTAGCCATGGCCGCTGCCTCCGCGGGGAAATTTGGTCTTATTTGAGATATTCGACCCGCAGGAATGAAGCGTTTAGAGGCCAAGTCAATGATGTTGCGGAAGTCTCGTTCGCCTTTGCGTACGTTCGTAGGAATGGATATAGCAGCCAAGGATTCGTCCGTATATGTCTGAAAACTGTCCCAGCCCGCCTTGGTAAAGTTAAAATATGTACCATGCTCAGGTGTAATAAAGTCCGTCGGTCGTTCGATGGTAATGACTATTGGGAGATGGTCAGACGCCAACGTGAGTATGGGTCGCCAATTCGTGCTGTTCAATAGTCCTGCACTTTCGATGGAAATATCTGGCGAACTAAAGCAGTTACCCGATACTCTCGTTGGGGCGTCTCCGTTCAATGTACAGAAAGCCGTATCATCTATTTTTTCTGCAAGTACATGCCCCCTATTGTCTGCTGGCAGGTTTGAGTGCCACATGTCGTGGTGCGCATTGAAGTCGCCCAGGATCACACGGTTATCTCCTCGTAGTAGCAAGCTAATGTCGGGGTGATAACCGGTGGGGCAACTTGAGGCAGGGGGTATGTAGATGTTAATGATTTGCAGATCGACATCTCCTGTACGGATGGTAATATCTTGGCTTTCTAAGATATCATCCGTTCCTTCGATGTCGGTATGAAATAGATGATACTGTACAGAGTTGTGCGTTATGAACGCTAGACCACCTCCCAGACCTCCTGTTACTCTATGACGGTCTTTCCGGTGGATGTTATATCCGCCATAGGTAATGAGGTCCGACCTATAACTGAGCTTGGTTTCTTGGACTGCGGCAAGTTTTATGTCATATTGCGTCATCAAATTAGTTATCTCTGCGATCTTACCAGTTAATCCGTTACAGTTGTGCTGTAAGATTTGGTGATGTAGAAACAGAGAGAGACTGGTGCTCGGAGTTGCTCATGTCTAAACTGCTCCGGTTGGAGCGAGAGTGTTGAGCTGCTGCGCGTGATGTTGACGCCATAAAGCACGAGCAACAGTCTGGAGTTTGTGTGGCGGGTATAGCAGAAGTGCTGCTAGTCGTTAAGACATTATTATTAATATTATTAGTATTGCTACTAGAAAGTGGCGGTAGGGGTGCGCTTGAACGGCGCTTACCGTGGGACGCCCGAGGGCGCAAACAACAAGGGGCCACGAAAGTACTAAAGAAAGTACGGGGTCTGTGGATGTTAAGGTTAAGGGGTCCCGTACGATATGTCGAAAAAAAAAATGTCGAATTTCCAAGACCGAATTTAAAAAAATTTTAAAATACCGAAGAGATTTTTGACCGAAAAAAAAAATGTCGAAAAAGTGCAAATGACCGAAAAAGGTCGAAATTTGGATGCTTAATGTAAAACTTCGGAAATTTGAGTTTAACAACGTGTTTTATGACAGTATACAATTATTTATCACTTCCTTACCTCTTACCAAGAACTTTTCAACCATTTTCCAATACAAAGCCTATTCAAATTTTCCCCTTGTTAGAGGTAACAACAGAAATATTCTCAGACATTTTCGGGCTACAAACTGCACATGTAAAAATTAAGATTGAGAATGACTTATGATTTGTACTTATTAAAAGCATAACACTAATCATTTGGTAATGATCATTTCGAGAAAGTTACCGTTATCTTATTGAGCTAAACTATGCTGGAGTCACCAATGGCAAAAATACATCGATGGGTCTTTGATGCAAAGTCTATGTACATTTGTTTCGCTATATATGTACATCGATGCTTCGACTTGGTTAGAAGTTTTCTAATATGTGTATATTTTTCTTATTACGTGCATATTTTTGAACAAGGAAAAGATGTTGGTCCAATTTACTTTTGTTTTTGGACAAGTGAGAAACCAAAATAACGTTTAAACGTTCAAAACTTCACAATTTTTATAGAAACATCGATACATCAAATATTTACGTGACAATAAAAGTCGCCAAAAATCAAAATTTTTCTGACATCTTTAAACCGGAGATTCGTTTCTGAGAGGTTGTTGTTAATTATATTGAGAAGAGCTTAAGAGTTTGTGCTTGTAACTTTACCGTCAGGTTTTATATTTGCTTGCAAGAGCTATTGCAAAACACTAGAAAAATAATACTCAACATTAATATATAAGATGTAGAAACAATGTAATGAATGATGTGTTAAATTCGCGCGAATTTTACACATCATTCATTACATTGTTTCTACATCTTATATATTTTTTTTTCGACATTTTTTCATTCGACATTTTTTTTCGAGACATTTTTTTTTTCGACCTTTTGTGTTTTCGGCAAATTTTTTTCGACATTTTTTTTTCGACATTTTTAGTTTCGACTTCTTTTTTTTCGACATATCGTACCAGACCCAAGGTTAAGGCCTGAACATCCAGATGTATGTAGCCATCTCTTACACGAGAAGCATTTCACAGAATGCGACCGTTTAATATATATCTTTTTGCAACAGACACTGCATATCCATTCTTTTGGTCCGGGGTTCGGCTCAACGCCCGCCCGTAACAATAGAATATCTTGCAGCCCTGCTGCAAGGGGGGAGGATGATAGTTTCGGAATGGGACAAAACATACTAAACAGGGTTACATTGAAAGTGACAGTCCTTGGCCGAGGTAAAACCCCGGGTGGTTCCACTGCGCAGAGATCCATGGCGATGTCCTGGGTTTTCTGCTCTGAGAAGTGACTGTACATAGGGAACCTATGTTTCCTAGTCGTTATTATTCGTTACATTATACAGCAAAGTCAACTTTTTTTCTGGGTAGGGAATCTAACCAACTTTTTTGAAGAGATTGAGTCATACATACATAAAAAAAACTACGTACCCCGTTTTTCGAAGTTAGGCTCCAACATTTAGTTATGGGCTTTCGATGTTTTAAATTAGACTTTTTAGAATTTTAAACCAGGGTACGAAAATAAACTGTTGTACAGTTTATTACTTGTTGGAAACGTTTGCCTTTTGTTAGTGACAATTCCAACAAAGAAAAATTTATAAACACAAACGTTTCAAATGATTGAAGAAATATATTAGTGTTTGAATGTATGTTCATAGAGAACAAAATGTTTTTTTAGTTTTGTTTTTCATTTTGGATGTAAATTTCAAAAAATGTATTTTACAGTTTTCAGAGTGAACTCAGCTTTTGGATTATGTTTTGTATTGAACTATGAAAGTAATAAATGAAACGAAATAGTACTGTACAATAAAGTTTATTTTCGTACACTGTTTTAAACTTGGTTTTGCAATTGCTGTATTTAAAAAATTAAAAAAGGAAAAATGTGAGCGTGGTCCGCTTGATTTCCTTGTTCGACTGGTATACTTTATTATTTTTCAACGGTATGAAGTTTTTCGAAACGAAGATCTCTCTTAAGACGCCTTTGACAACTTTTAAAACAAAAAGGTATCTACTTTCGAAAAAGGAAGTCAAGCAGACCACGCCCACATTTTTCCTTTTTTAATTTCTTAAATGCGGAAGGTTTTGGGAAGTGAAGCCAAAATTTACAGTCCTTGGCCGGATATGAACCCGGTACGCTGCGGTACTCCCTTGTGGTACTGCCCGACTGTCGTGGTAGCGATTTGGTGTGACCAGTGAAACCTTCTAGGTCATGTTATCCATCCATCCATGAGTAAGGAGAAGATGGGTAATGAGAGGTGAGAGGCATCATATCCGTTAATCAACCATCGAGCTAGCACGTCATTACCTATGTGCATATTAGTCGCCTCTTACGACCGGTATGCATACCTTGAGCATATTCTAAACCCCTAACCCACAGGGGCAGTCTCAATCTCTTCAAAATGTTGGCTAGATGCCATACCCAGCCGGCCGCTTTACAGTATTATTGCTCCTGACACATTAAATTGCCTCTCTCTAAAGTTGTATGCCACATTTCCATTTTCATTAGGCAAAGTATGTTCCAATTTTTTTTTGTTATTTATGCATTTTTCAGATACATTATTGCACTTGCGTGTATAAGAAGCGGCGCTGTCAATTTAGTTAGTAGCGTGCTTAGTTTCGATTGGGGACGCAATGTGCGCAGGAAATGCACGCAATACCTATGCGTCGCGATGCATCTACTTACGACACAACCCAAAAAACATTTTTAGCTAATCTCAATTTGAGATGCATTTGAGAAGCAATCATCTTCTCAAATCTCAAACGTTCGTTTTCAATTTGAGGCGAAATAACCGTTGATAGCGGTCTCAACCCAAAAGGCTCATTTTTAATATGGGATTTTCCCTGATTTTAAAATTGAGAACGGCAAACGTTTCTCAAACTGAGCGGAGTGGATAGAAAGGGAATCCACATGCTCTCATTGAAATATTTATTAAGAGATGCCAATCATGCAAAACAAATACCCATTTTAATAAAAAGCGATTTTCCATTTATGCAGTTAAGTTTTACTTAATGCTTTTTTAATTAATATAGTTCAACAAATAATCCTGTTATATAATCAACATTTGAGAAAAAGTTGAGAATAGATGTTTTCTCAAACCTTTGAGTTTTTGGTGTTCGATGTTTGTTGGGAAACAACGGTAGGTACATATGTATGCACCTGGATTATATGTATGTAGCGCATACTAACTAATGGGGGCGATATACCAACAGGTTTTAAGTAAGTACCAACAGGTTATCATAATCTCTACCGAGATTTTTGCCGAGCTTCTCTTCAGCTTGTTTTCCTACCCTGTTTAGAAAAATTATTTTTTTTCTAAATAATTTTGGATGTTGGTTTTTCCGGGCATTGATATGTACAAGATCTGAAACCGATTAAAATAACGTTCCGGTTTCGGTTTTGCAACGTGTTTCGGTTTCGGTTCCGGTTTCGTTCTTCAACATTTATTCCGGTTTCGGTTACGGTTTCGGTTTCCAAATAAATTTTACTACTAAAATACTTAGCTTAGAAATAGGTCTGAATTTTCATAACTTTTTTCTGCGGCCATGATGAAATTTCTCCAATATAATAATAAATTTTATTAACGCTATAATTGGATGAAATTTCAGCAAAACAAATTCCTACAATTAACTAATTTTTATTTGAAAAATATTAGAATGGAAGCTAAATGAAATTTATAAATCTTCAAAAACATGAATATGAGTGGTGCTTTCTGAGACAAGCCTGAACATTTCTTTTTCGATCGCTCAATTCAACTTTAGTCAAACTTCCTCTTTCAGAATTTTGATATTAATGTCAAAACGCGTCTTTTGAAAATTTTTCAGGGGACCTTTTTATAAAAGAAAATTCCTATGCGCCCACTAAAAGAAGTAAGATACCAAAAAATATCAAAAACCGGTTGGAATCGGTTCCGGCTTTTGAAACGGTTTCGGTTTCGTTCTTTTTCAGATCAAAATAACGGTTATGGTTTCGGTTTTGAAAAATTAATCGGTTTTAATCGGTTACGGTTACGGTTTCGGTTCCGGTTCAGTCCAGGGATATGGCCCGTCTTGGTGTAGTAGGCCGAGCACTTAACCGCTATACCACGGCAGCTGCCAGCGCATACTAATTATGGTAAATAAATATATCTGGTGGAAACATATAGAAGATAATCGCATTTTTTACTCTTCACATCATTGGTTTAATGTCATTTGAATTTGATTTCAATCGCAGCACAAACGAACCATTGTTCACCTACTAGCTGCAATCTAAAGGGTAATACAAAATGTGCAGCCATTTAAGACTGCCACAATTACTCGATATCGTTGAATTGTTAGTTAAAAAGGAAAGTTTCTGTTTGTGAGAATCGGAGAACACGACTTTTCTTATGAAGACTGTTTGCCGAAACATCCAGTAGTTGGTTTGAATGTTGGTCAAGAATTTGTGTCATTTTCATTCTCATACCCGGATGTAGATACAAAATGCCACATTAGCAGCATCAGTTGTACATTCGTACTTCATACTCTGGCTATACCGTTAGTTAATTTAAGTATTTTTTTTAATGAACATGAAATGTGAATGCAATTAAGATACACCTCAAAACACAATTTCATTAATATCTATTAAAAGCTAATAAATCTAAAACTTTTTACTTGCAGATAAAACTGTAAAATTGATTCAATTGGAAGCGCTTAAAAGTAACATGGACGACCTTAATTCAATTGTTGGCAATGCATGGACCGCTTAAAAGCATCGCATCGTTGCCCTGCTCTTATATACGTAACTATGTATTAGCATTTTTTAAGAAAATCGATTGGCTGCTACAACACCGGAACATGGTAAGAGCTTTAAGCCTAATTTGAATTTACAAATTTCGTAGTTAATTTAATCACGGCAAACTCTTTCTCAAGTCGTTGAAAATTCGGGTAAACAGATTGAATATGATATATATATACATATGCACATGAGTATCTGTGGGTATGCGTAAGACCGGGTCGAAGAAAAAAGTTGCAAAAGTTCGCCCCTAAATTTAAAGGTTATGTTGAGAGGATTTCGGGAACTTTTTTTTTGATAAATAAAAATATTGAAAAATCTTTTTTAAAAATCGGATGTAAAATAAAAAAGTTACAATAAAAACCTTTTGGGATGTTTTTGTAAGGATCAAAAAAGAAAAAAAATCCCGAAATCCTCTCAACATAACCTTCGAAGAAACTCGTCCCCCTTATGGCAGAATTAATCTTCCTTATCGCTAACGCCATACCCATAATGTTAATCAGCTGTTCCAACCACCTAAACTATATGGGTATGGCGTTAGCGATAACGAAGATTAATTGTGCCTATAAGGCCCAATTTCACAGTGGCAGGTTAACTTAAGTTCCACAGTTAACTATGGATTCGCAATTTTATTTAAGTTATTTAACTGATTTTTTTCTATATAAATTGTTGGTAGACGGCCTTCTGATATCTGACCAGAGGTTAAACCACCAACGTTGGGCAGTTAACCTTTGGTTAACTCAAAATGAAAATTGAAAATCTGTGGAACGTAAGTTAACCTAGCACTGTGAAATTAGGCCTAAGTGCCATAATGGTATCACACTTTTGACGTATAGGTATAGGATGGCTTTTCTTTTTGAATAGTTGAATAGTTTGAATAGAATTAAAGGCATTTCCAAAAGGTTCGATCTTAAATATTATTCGAAAGATAGTTAGAAAAGCTGGCAAGAGTTTGTGATGCATCTTTACTACATTTCTGCAACTAAGATATTTTTTCAGGCAATCATTTTCTCTGCTAAAATTGGGTTCCAAAATGATTTATTACCTACTGTTAGCGCAATGAATGTCTTGCGAATGAGGTGCCCGGGTCAAAACAAGCCTTTAAACATTATCCTAATTCCAATGTTTTCTGAATTAAATAACAATAGGCATAGAATATTTACTGTTAACTGGAAGATTACACTATTTCAAAATATGTTTTAAAAAGCCCTAACTCAGAATTCAAATAATAGAGCGTTCATCAAACACAATCTGAGAGAGCAGCCCATATAGTATCTATAGCTAAACAACGACAACAGTTTTCGGTATTTGTTTCCTTTAGCACCCAACTGCTAAAAATTTAGCTAAAATTATAGGAAAGCGCTCAAAAAATTATAGGAAAGCGCTCACAAATCCGTAAGCGCTTTTATATTTTTTTTCTTTCTGTTGAAAATTATGGTCAAAAAACCGAAAAAGCGGAATCCATGGTGTTTATGCCTAACGTAATTTACAACAACCACATGAAGGATGATCCTGAAGCCTTTTTCGAAATAGCCCCAACTCTAGTTCTGTTTATCCACATTTCTTTTTTTGCAAATTTCGCATATTTTTTGATCACCCCTTCTGTCACCGGTCATAGGAAACATTTTATGCACATTTCATGCACATGTTCCCGTACTTTGCATGTCGATGATGTCGGTGTTTTTTGTGTGATGCATCGGATATGGCCTGGAGCGATCATTGCTACATACACATTGGTATGTATGTATGAAAACGCATCCTTGTGTATAACAGTAAAATCGGCAGCCAATTTGCATACGATAACATACAATAGCACGTGCAAGCGCTGACAAATAGCTTTTAAGTTTCATCAAGTATCGTTAAAAATAAACTAAATTTAAGCAACCACAACTGTGGTATGTGGATTTGTATGAGCTCCGTTAAGGAGTATCGAAGAACTCCTAAAAATCCCTCGTCATATAAAAAAGGTAGTTCATTTCATCTGACGATGTCCTAGCAGAGGACCACCCAATCCATCTAGGATTGCTCCATCGTTATGGTTTTTCGTACTCCATGGAGTACCTATATGAGAGTACTTTCCCAAAAAATCACAAATCTCATCAGCAAACCGATAGAGGGAATAGCTGACCATCAAAGGAACACCTACTACTGCTTTATCATTGCTATTAGTAATGCACTTAGTTATCTCGTTGGTGTACGCAGAAGCCAAGAGATAGAGAACTCATAGATGGATTAGGTGGTAGATACTCCCCTAGGACTTCGCAATGTAAATTGGGCCACCATTTTTATATGACCAGGGATTTTTAGAAGTTCTTTCGATACTCCTTAACGGATATTCCAACAAAAAGTTTTGGAGAAAGCTGGAGTATCCAGAGTTGGAAAACCCCTAGTATATATTTTTATTTAAAGTAGTAGACACGTCAGATGTTATCCGGCTCAAAGTTGGAGGCATCGGCCGAGTTATCGAAATAAACTACCTATATCTTAAATATTAACCCTCCTACCTGCAAACTTTAAATAACGAAAAAAATTTACAATATTTAGTAAGGAACAATGTTTTTATTGCAATAAGTTTTAATAAACCATGCATAATAAACAAATAGATTATTTCTTTGTATGATATTCCCCAGAGGCAATGAATGCAGTCCTGATCATTTTACCGGTTGACTTATGCGATAAACTGTCTGCGGCATACTCGGTATGCGACTTGGGAATTTACCAGGATAGAAAGCCCTTGGTGAAGGTCACTCTTCCATTCTTAAAAATCTCCCTATGTATAGTTCGGACTGTTGTATACCGAAGTGCTGTTTCGAGGAGAAATTTGATATCATAGTACCTGAAAGGTAATATCGGGAGAGAGGACCTCCTCATAATAACGATTCAATCCATCTGTACACAGATGGTTCAAAACTTGATGATAAGGTTGGTGGAGGGGCTTACGCCGCTCAGTTGGGACTTAATTTTGGCTTCCGATAGCCAAGCAGCCCTCAAGGCACATGCAACTCCAGGGCTGTGGAGAGCTGCCGCCAATCTCTCAACGATATGGCTGAGCAACTCTCATTTCACCTGGTATCGGTGCCTGGACTCTTTGGCATTCCGGGAAACGAGATGGCAGACGAACTACTCAAATTCAGAAAGGATGAACTCTTATGGGACTTCCCACAGGGCATATAGGCTAAGGCGAACATGTATAAAGGTTGGATATTCCTTTACCGACTCCTGCAGAAGCTGCATAGACGAGAAGGAACCTGAAAGAGTGAGGCATCTTCTATTCGAATGTCCCGCACAGTGTGGCATTAGGTTGAAATATCTGGGGTCTGGTAATTTCTATCATCTCGGCGAGCTATCAAGAATTAAGCCAAAGGATGTTTTGCGCTTCGCGGAATCCAAAAAAAAGGTTTGAGTAGGGGGTCATTTAGATCCATGTGGTATCACAGCGGGGCCTACTTGTCCCTATCGATTCCATGATTTCATGGATTTCTTCGTCCGATAACTTCGACAGCGGTTTAATAATAACATATTTGTACTCACTTTATGAAAACAAGTTATGAAATAAAAGTAAACCCGACTAAAGAGATCACTTTTTAAAAAAACCAATGTGTATAAAAGTTCGCGCGGAACGACAACAGTGCCCTGAGGAACTCTTTAGTTTTTGCACTGCTGGGCAGAAAATTCTACTTTTTTTAAAACTTGTTTATAAAATTGGCTCAGCGAACTTCTCAAAAATAAAAGGTTTTGATATTTAAAACAATAAATTTCTTTAAAAAAACGACCTTTTTCTCGACCTGTTCGCACAAAACTGAATATAGAAGACAAACAGTCCACCAGATTATATTTTAACTTTAAGAAAAAATATTTTTTTCATACGGAAATCTTGATTTTTCTGATGCCTGCTCTGAGGCACACTTACTGGTTAGAGGGTTAAGTTAGACTTCTAGTAAAGCAACCGTGAAAGTTTCCTTTGATTTTTTTTCAGCAGTACATACGACCAAAAAGAGACAGACAGAAATTTTAAATTTTATTATATGCAGAGATTATGCTTTTTTCAACTCTAGATTTCACATGTAAACCAAGTACATAAAAAAATATGCTCAGCAAAGTTTTCTACACAATTTCCTTACAATGATTGAACTACAAATATTTGGTCGCTTCGAACCCAGATTGAGACTGCTTTGTGCCAGAAGGCACAAAACTTAAGCTTTTCTAATAGTTTCATCTAGATTTTGCTATTTAAATTAGATGCAAGAATTTGTTTTGGGCCTTTTGGGTGATATGAACCTGCATCCTATGAAAAACGGAGTTTTGTTTGCCCCTAACTCGATTTTTGTGATGCCTGCTCTGAATTCAAAATTTTGAGTATGCATATTTTGTAAGCTTGGTAAGGCCTACAATTCACGGAAGCCACACAAAAAATTCTCAAATTTTACAAATTTGTTACACAGTGTAATTATTTTTTTAAACAAAAATTAAAAAACGCGCTCCTACGAATCCTTGTATTTCATTTTGCTAACAGAACCCCGTTTAAATTTTTTAAATCAGTTCAGTTTTGTGCCCTCTAGGTGATTTTGAACCAAAAAGGGCCTTTTGGGACCACTTTGCGCTGGTTCTATCTATCTATCCACAATTTTTTTGGAGGATACATATTTTCCACATTTGTATTTACATATCACTGTGTTATTTGATTTATGCCAATGCGTGTAATTCAATAAGCTTAATTTTATTAATTACATCTAAAAGAGGATTAAAATTTGAATACAGAAAAAATAATTTTTGAAAATTTTACACACCCGTATAATATTTCACATGGGAATAAAAAGAAACATACATACACATACATATGCACTAAAAAGGTGTAATATTTTGATTGCATTAAGAAACGGTTGTCAAAAATTCATAAACGTCTAGAATCTGACACATTGGGACAACACTTAGTCCAACATAATTTATGGTTTTGCTTGGAGCACACCTTAGATTTTGAATGTGAAAACAAAGCCAGATGGGCTCATATAAATCTATGCATGTATGTAAATTAGACTAGGCCAAAAAAAAGTCCAAAGGTCTTATCATCGCTTGTTTAGATTTTACAGACTTTGCCTCATATTTGGTATAAAAACGAGAAACCATTGTTGTAAAAAACCATTTACCTGAACATATTTTTGAAGAAATTCGGATTCCCTACAACATTTTTATTGACCAAAATTTTCCCAGGCTAGCCGTTTTCTAGTATTCTAGCCCCGAAAATTAGCATATTTTTCGATTTTCCATTTTTTCTTTCAAAAATTACCAAAAATGAAAATATCCATATACAACAAAGATAGATACAGATTCTTAAAGAAAATTGAGTGGGCTACAAAAAAGGTTAAACAAATTTTTTTAAGTTACTTTTTCAAAACTTATTTTGTATTAAATTAAAAGAAATCATATTTCCGTCTTTTTTTGGTGTTTTTGATTCTAATAATAAAATTTTGTTTATTGATATTCTACATGATTAATTATCATTATATGATCAATATTACAACCAAAAATATACATTTCTCATATACGTTCAAACATATTTTTGCTTAATATAGGCTTTCTCTGCGGGGGTGTAGTTCTACAGTCTTCAAATGGCGCAGCCACAAAAAAAAACAAAAAGTTGACGGATCTGTGAATTCAATACAATAATTTTTATGTATTTTGGCGAGCTACATCCAAATCCGTGACCAGAATTAGCCTAACAGGTCACGGTTTTTCTCTAACCTAACAAAACTATCACACAATAATATTATACTTTTTTGCAAGGTTAGGACCGACCATCGGGCCCGTTGTTGAATTCTGATATCGAATTCGGATTCAGCAGCCAATTTCCCTTAAAGATTTGTATTTAACTTTATTCAATGTTGATTTTTTCATATTTCAATTTTCAAACCAAAATCTGGAAATCCAAAAAACATGCCAAAATGGCTAGTCGGCTAAGAGTGTAAACCTGCCAACGACCAAAAAAATATTTTTCAGTAGAGGCAAAAAACCAAATTTAACTTGAACTTTCAGGTTATGGTTTGAGGACCATTATTGTCTTGAAATATCAAAAATTAAATCATATTCGCTGGCTATTACCTTGACTTAGATCCAGAAAGTAATACTCTAGAATAGAACAGTAACCGCGCGACAAAACTTTTATATGTTGGATTTAGCAGCTTTTCTCATCAAGATTTTTTTGATATTTGTAAATTTATTTTGCGGCTTTTCTTTCGTTTGCCAAGTGCATAATCGGCTACTGCTTCGAACCTCATGGAAAAGTCGATTTGGCTAAGAACGGGATTTAGCAGGTTTACACTCTTAGCCGACGATATGTATTATTATATATGTATACCCAATGAATAAAGGGAGGAAATAAAATTTTTGAAAAAACGAAAAAAAAAATGTTGGCCCAGTCTAATGTAAATATATATTAAGGTAGTAAAGATGGAACGAGACTATATCCATATTCCATCCCGATCCCGTCCTTAGTAATATCCAGCTCTTTCCAAAGTTTAAAATATATAAGTGTGATATACCAGCTAGTTAGAAATTGAGGAGTTGCGTGCAAAAAGGGCACTAAGTGTGATGTAAACGGCTAATTAGAGAGAAGAATCGTGTATGTATTTCTATAAAGAAAACCTTCTCAGTAAAAAATGCCTTTTGGATAAAAATATTGAACAATGATGCACTTTTATGAACATGTTAGTGTGATGCGATTTTTCGAAATATAGCGGCATATTCATAGTCGAAATAAAGTAGGTAATAAAGTTAGCGCGGGCTTTTTGACACAATTTCCAACGGCCTATCTGTCAAACATAGCTGAAAGATATCATTTCCTTTATTTCCTTGTAGACCAATTTTTTGTGAAACACCGTAATGAAGGGCCCCGTAAATATAAATATACGTCCACCTCATTTTATATTTTATGATATCAAACAAATGCCTCGACAATTGGACAGCCATAAAATTTATGGCCATTCCTCAAAAAGGAATCGAATAAAGATGCATGTGTTAAACAATACAAAAAAACTAGTTTAAATAATAAAATATTTATGTGATTATAAAATATGAGTTTTTTTTGTCTACGCAATCAGGCGATGGCACATCAGTTGAAGAAATCAAATTTTACAAATGGGACATTCCATATCGGGACTTAAATTGCTATGAAATAGATTTATCGACATCGATAATTATCCAGTACAATAAATGCATTAAAAGAATGGGCGAAATAACAACAAATAGCTTTGTAACTACTCAGTAAATGAGTATTACTCGTGGGACACCGAAAAATGGCTTTGTTGCATCTTTGTGAGCACGAAAACGAGTTTTAGCTTCACAATTCAACTTTGAACTAAAATTTTTTTTATGATTGAAAGTACATACTACATAGTATCATATTCTTTAAAAATAGGATTAGTATTTGCTTTTAGGAACTTTTTAGATAGGTTAAAGAGTGTGACTCGTGCGACATTTTCCTGTTTTACCTGATAAAATGTTTAAGTTTTTCGGTTTTATCGTTGCACACAGTAAAAATAAAAGTCTAACTTTAATACCTTTTTGGTGTTTATATATAACAACGCCGAAAAAGTATTAAATTAATACCATGTTCGGTCTGATTTCTCGTGAGAGAGGAATTCAGTCGAAGATTCTCTCAGGCAAAAAAAAAAAATTACAGTTTTATTATATTACCTTCACCGAGAGTCGAAATCACAATTTATTGAATGCTCAACGGAGATGTCTACTATCAAGCCATCGAGTACTTATGTTTGCCAGCGTCTAATTGCACTGTTGTTCTTAATGTAGTATCGCAATAGCGACGAACCGCGTGCTCTGAGCAAACAAACCACCGGACTTAATTTAATGCTAAAAAGTAATTAATTTAATACTTTTCCGGCTTTGTTTTAAAACAAATAGTACCTAAAATATTATAATGTGAGAACGCGCTAGGGAGAGAGCGCTTTAGTATTATTTTGGTATTATTTTAAAACTATTTGGAATTAAAAAAAATTCAGAGTCTTAAATTAATACTATTTAGATTAAAACTCAAATTTAATTCCAAAAAGGCTTAATTTCAATACCGACTGGTATTAAAAGTAATATTTCATTTTTTACTGTGCAGTTACCTAAAAACTTAACTATGCAATTAGTTACCCATAACTCTTGATAATAAAATGAACTTTATTGTAAAGTTCTGTCCGAGCAGTGGGAATTTGCTCTCCCGAAATTCCATTCTATTGGATTTTTGTATTTCCTCCGAAAAAATACTTCAATTATCTAAGGAAGATAGCATTTGGAGAAAACGACTTTGAAAAATTGGAAAAGATCTGTTTTAGAAATTTACATGATATGGGAAATTTTGAATTTTGTTTAACTAAGGGCCTCATTCTGTATTGCGAGCGATAGCTCAGATGAACGAAAAGTGGAAAATACTTGAAAAAATCTATGAAGCGAACGAAAATTATAGATAATGCGATGGCATATTTAAACAGGCTTATCATATCAAATAAGAACATAGATTTATATATTTTCGTACTCAAGAGTTACTGCAGGTAATATCATCAGTGAATGAGCGAACATGGCAACCAATAATATAATTTTCCCTAATTAAAGTACTCCAGCAATAAATCAATGAGCTGGCAGTATCAATTACAATTGCACATTAGGGTGGGATTAACTAAAACAGATGCGGGTCGTGAAAAAACGTCCTTAATATATTTTAAGAACTCTTGCAAATTAGCGGCTTTCGGAAATATTTTTCCAGCCATAGTACAGCTTTTCTAACTGTATTTGAGAAAAGGTCAAATATATTTCAGAAATAGGAAAATCTATTTGAAAGAATTGCAAATGTATTTTAGAAACCGATAAATGTTTTTTTTTAGAAAAAAGGTAATTAGGTTAGGTTCAAGTGGCTGCCGCAGAGGCACACATAGGCCAGTATTAAAAGGCTCGTTGTGATACCACCAACACTAGGAAAGTCAGTTCCGGGACCCTGCCATATGGAAAATCCCGGTATTAACGGAATTCTCCACATAGCAGAATCCCGGGACTGACGTTCCTATACCGACACCGTTACTCCTCCTTGAACCATTTAGATGACTTGATGAAGGCCATCAGGTCCTTAATGTCCAGCTCCGTGACCTGGCGTAGGCTGACCAGGAAGGGAACTCCCAAAAAGCGCATTCTCGCGCCACTTAAAGCCGGGCAGTTGCAGATGATGTGCTCCACCGTTTCCTCCTCCTCATCATCCTTACAACTCCTACCGCATCGTCGGTAGGGCACACCTAGTCTTTCTGCGTGCCTACCAATGAGGCAGTGCCCAGTTAATACGCCTATTAATATGGAGATTTCTCTTCTCCTTAGGGCATACACTTGTCTTGATTTTTTATGATCCCATTTCGGCCAGGTTTCTTTGGGTATCCGGCATCCTGGAGATTGCAGCCATCTTTCGTTGGCTTGGCGGAGTGTGTACTCCTTCAGCATAAGATTGCATGTGGCAAACGGCATACCTAAGCGCTCTTTATCCCGAAGAACCTGCTTGGTCGTGCCCTGCCTCGCAAGTTCGTCTGCCCTACAATTTCCCTCAATGTCCCTATGCCCCGGGACCCATGTGAGGTTCACACGATTCTGTTGGGCCATCTCTTGTAGAGATCGACGACAGCTGAGCGTCAGTTCAGAGTTGAACGAGTAAGAGCCAAGGGATTTGATGGCCGCCTGGCTGTCGCTGAATATAAAAATTTCCTGTCCGATAATGTGTTGGCCTATCCAAGCCGCGGCGTCCATGATTGCTGAAACTTCAGCCTGCAGTGATCAGGTAGTCTGAAGGAGAGCTCAAGGTTCAGATCCTTTGAATAAACCCCTCCTCCAACTCTGCCGTCTAACTTCGAGTAATCAGTATAAATGGAAGTGCCGCCATGAGTGGCGGGACTCCGATCCGTGCTCTCCCAATCTTCCCTGCTGGGAATGTTGATTTTAAAACCGCTATCTCCGAATGTTGTGGTCGCACAACGATCTGTGCTCAGCGGAAGAAAGCTATAGGATCCCAAAATACAGGCGTGTCCAGTAGTGCTTGCGCCCCAGCCGGACGTTTTCCTTAGACGCAGAGCCGATGCTGCTGCTACCCGCTGCCCTTCCAGATCGAGTGGCAAAATGCCAAGAATGGCCTGGAGTGCTTCATTGGGCGTTGTTCTTAACGCACCGCTTATACAGATCATGCAAGATCTGTGTACTTTACCTAGCAGATTAAGGTTTGTTGCCTTGCTCAGCGCAGGCCACCATACCACAACTCCATAGAGCATGATTGGTCGAATGATTGCAGTGTAGATCCATTTGCATATTTTGGGGCTAAGCCCCCATTTTTTTCCAATGGCTCTTTTGCACGTGTAGAGTGCAATACACGCTTTCTTCTGGCGCTGAAGAACATTCTCCTTCCAGGTTAGTTTCCTATCCAGAACTGTGCCCAAGAACTTGGCTTTGTCAGCCAAGTTCAGGTGCACGTCATTCAGTTTTGGTAGTATTAGCGGTGGTATCTTATAGCGGTTGGTGAAGAGAACCAGTTCTACTTTTCCCGGGTTGATGCTCAGTCCGCAGCGCGAGCACCATGAGGAAACCTCTCGCAGTGCTACTTGCATCAAGTCGCACAGGGTTTGTGGGAATTTGCCCCTATATACTATAGCTAAGTCGTCTGCATATGCCATATTAATGTTAACTTCACAGTATTTTTTTCACCATTCTGACCACCGCTGACTTTAAGTAGTTACTTAATTTTAATTACGATTAAGCCAGTATATAATTTTGGAAAAAAAAATCAAATTTTTTTTAATTGGCCTAGTCTAATGGACGTACGTACCTACATAATGATGTGTTATGTGCTCAGCATTTAAAAATAAACATTATCTTGCATGCACTTAGCTAAAATGAAGAAATGACTAAAGAAAAAATAATTCAAATAATTTTTGATGTATGTATTGTTCTGTGTGGGAAGAGGCGACACATGTTGATAGAAATCACTTTTATAATTAATTGTTTTAGAATCTATTTATGTTTTTTGATCACACAGGAAAAGTTGATTCAAGATAATCGCTCGTCTTATGCAAATTTGATATGTATGATCACTGCGGATACCTCTGTACATATTGAGATATTGTATGCTTTTGTCCCAGCGCCATTGCTGAGTATATTGTGTCTTAACCTCTTTTTTTATTCGCAAAGCTGGGACACTAATCAGAAATAGGGACTAGGCTTCAACAATAAAATACAATGGCAAATTTGGCAATTGACGTGAGGGGTATCAGCTTGTGCACCATGCACCAGTGCTTTCTCAAACTTTATCCGTGAACGCATTAGTTTGCCATGTTCTAATTAATACAAACTTACGAATTTAACTAAATATAGTGAATAAAAAAAATCCATTTTTTATCAAATTTCATCTTCATTCAAACGCCAAACTAAAACTTATTTCGAAGAACGACCCTAAAGCTACGTTTACACTGTACCAAATGCGTCACTTTTGGCCAAGTTTTTTCGAGACCGTTTATCCGCAGATTGAATTTGATCACCAAATTAGGTCAAATTAAATTAAATTCATCTAATTTGGAAAACAAATTCATTCTGCGGACAAACATTCTCGAAATAACTTCGCCAAATGCGACGCATTTGGTGCAGTGTAAATGTATCATAAACCAGGAAGCAAAACACTTCAAAAACCGAGACTATTTTGAACTTGATAGAAAATTCAATCGTCAAGAACGAACAAAAAGTTGGAAACAAAAACTTAAGGACGAAAGAAAAACTTATTTTCTTCAGACCTTAGCGTCCACATTAGCGTGGGCAAAAAAAAAATAAATTTTCGTTTATTTTCGAAGGGTATACAGAAAAACTGGTTTCTGTCCATAAATTGAGTATAATGACCAAATATGAGTTTTTTATGTTAATTGGAAATTAGTTTGGAAAAACAAAATCCAAGCTGGAACGGAATCTAAAGCGCTTCGTTGTCTACATTGAACTCTAGAGTCTAGACCAAGCATCGGCGCCCCATAGATCTTAAGATCAGTCAAACAAGTTGGACTCGTCACACAGACACGTTTCGCTCTTTGTTTACCAAATGATTTAGTCGTCGCTGAGCAAGGGGCGAAACCGCATCGCGTGGGGGTGTCGCTTGTTTGGTCAGCGAATGTTAAAAATATAGTTCGGACGATCACAGCGCGTGTATAAGCGCTCTCACTTGTACACCTGCATTTACCAACTTTCCGACCCATGGTGTAGACTATATTAAAATCCCGCGTAAGACGATAAAGTTATCATTTTCAATCTACGAAGCATTAGAGATTGTATGAAATACTACAAAGAGTCCTAATGGGGACTCAAACCATAAAAATGATTTTTCCTTTTATTTATTTATGACCATATCTAGTGAGGTTTCACTCACCTTGATGAATTTTTGAAATAGGTACACATAGATAAATGAGGACTGAACAAACAAAACGCCTTATTTCCATTTTTCACTTTTTTAGTGTTTTCATGCAATCTGGTGGTTCAGACAACATTACACATGATGTACTCAATAGAAACTACTAAAACGTCATATATCCTATAAAAAAGATCCGTCAATAAAAATTTGGTACAAATCGGAAATATTTGCTTCTCATTTGTTTGTGCGTGGAAATTTGTGCACCAAAACAACTGGGCGAGGCTTATATCGTGCCGTAGATGTTGATAGGCCGAAAAAAAAATTGAAAGGTCAATATTTTATTTTCCAGAAAAAGTTTATTTTGTTGACGTTTTTTTGGTTTTCTCGGTCTATAAACAGCCCAGTTATTTTAACGCAAAAAAACCCATGGGATCCTGTATAAAATTGCCTGTTTCAAACAAAAGGGCATATTTTCAAATTATAAAGTTAAAAAACTACAACGACACAAACAAAAAATTTAAAAAATGATGACCCCAGTTGGCCGAAGCTGTTTTATTTTAGTAACGCCAATTAAAACTTTAAACTGTGGCTACTTGAATCTGTCAAAGTTTTTTTTCGGTTTCTGAATAATTTTTGAAAGTTGAAATAAGGCGTTTTGTTTATTCAGTCCTCAAATGTAGAGTGCGACAAATAAGCAAAATTATTTTATAAGCTTTGTCCTTACTTCTATCAAAAGCCCCCATTACAACAAACCGACCTATCGCTTTTATGCGTGTTCGAAAATTCATTCATGGTTAATGAAGCCATATAAAAATACGTCCATACGAAGATATTTTAAATAAAATCTGGTTTCGATCGTAGACCGTTAAGGCGTGTCGCATGGCGGGTAAAGTCTAGATTAACTGTTTCCAATCGGGTCCAACACTTCTATGCAGGGGCGTCGCGAAGGTCCCGATCGTGGGGGGCTGAATCTTACTGATATGCCGACTGATCTCGAAAATTTGCCGACATTTTTTATAGGAATAATAATGGATTTAAAAAAAAAAAAAAATAGGTGAAATACACTTGTGAAAATGCGCAATATGTTACCGAATGAATTAAAAATTACAGTGTTTGTTTACTCTTTCTTTATTTTCGTCGTATATAATGTTTTACAAAATTAAATACCTACCTACTAAAAAGATATCCTTTTCACAAAAATCAAAATAATTTTACAAAGAAACATTTTTTGAGAAAAATTTAAG
Organism: Campiglossa producta; assembly: GCA_964058755.1. Taxonomy (NCBI): domain Eukaryota; kingdom Metazoa; phylum Arthropoda; class Insecta; order Diptera; family Tephritidae; genus Campiglossa; species Campiglossa producta. The sequence continues at coordinate 393,559 of CAXKVI010000035.1, read as the reverse complement.
AATTAAATTCAAATTTTGACTCTGCGATGTTTTAGTAAGGACCATTTTTGAACAACTTCACAAAGGTCAATTTCATCTACTTTATCTTTTGAAGAGAAGAGCAACATCAACGAATTTAAACGATCATCTCCCATTGTTGTGCGCAAATGGTCGAAAACTATTTTCAATTTACTGAAGGAACGTTCACACGATGCTAACGTGACAGGAGCAGTCAAAATATAACGAACACTGGGAGTAACTCGTTTTAACTTGAATGCTACCGTGGAAATATCTTCGAATGATTTACAACTTTGACATGAGTCAAAAAGAATTTGTAACTCACAAAGCAAACATTCGACTTCTTCCTTGAAAAATTCGTAACATTTAGGGTACTCACAGTTCCCTTTTAAATTTAGAAGGTTTTAAAATTGCCACATTAACTGTGAGCACCCCTGCTCCGCTTCTTACATTGGCCTTTGCAAATACGGGCACTTTTTAGCTGAAATTATAATAACATTTAAATTATTTAAATAAATTAGAAAATGTAAACAAAACTTACTTTTTTCCTTTTTTTGTTTTTCTGAATTTATATTTGAAAAGAAAGCAAAATGACAACTTTCAATTTTGCCACAAATTTAAACATAGGAATAAGCCCGGCAATATTGCCACAAAGTGGTATCTTCGATTTGCAGGCAAAACAAAAACAATAAATTTGAAACCTGGTAAATTGTCAAAATATTGCCAGCTGGCAATATTAACGTGGCTGGTAATATGGGACTGTGAGTACCCTAATTATTTCTGCCTAGTGGAATTCTAAACATTTCCTGAATGGGTTTGAAAGTTGACAAACTTTCTTGTAACTTTTCTTGGATGCAACTTGTAAAAACTTGAAGAACAATTTTGAATTCTTTTCTATAAAATTGAAACATTTTATAGAAAAGAATCGAAAATTGTAGCAGATTCCGGATTTTCGTCAATTTTTTTTGGCACTCGTCGCGTTCTGTGATGCTTTGAAAGGTCGTTTTCGGGGCTTATCTCCCACTTCCGAGCAAATGAAACCGAGCTCGCAATCAAATCGTTTATTTGAATATCATCGTTCATTTGCTGAAATGACTCTGATTCGCTTAATTAAGTTCTTCAGCTTCCAAATTTTCTGTCAAATTTTTAACTTTGAACATTATATTTTTGCAAAAAAATAAAGAGCTTTTAAAATCGAAATCCAAAATTTTTTTTAACAAGCCTGAAGCTTGTGTAAATTTTCGGAATCTTTCTTTATAGTTTCAAGAGCATGAATGATGCCTTCGAAAGAAATCCATACAGCTTTGACTGTTTCTGCCCGAGCAGTCCATCGTGTTTTTGACAAATTCTTCAACTGCAATGAATTTTCAATATTACCTAACTCTTCACGCCAACTCAAGAAACGTTTCGTACTTACAGAAAAAAAAAACATACAAAGCTTCTAAAACATTAAAAAATTCTTAAATCAAACAGCTTACATTGCATGAAGCTTCAACAAATATGTTGTTTCTATGAGCTCATAGAAACAACATGGAATATAGGGAATACGTTTTTCACATTTTTCCGCTAATTTTTGCTGCGTGCCTTTGAACTTTCCAGACATGTTTTTTGCAAAATCATAAGATTGGAAAACAATGTTTTTTATGGAAACTCCCATCGACTGAAGAGCTGTTACAATTTTTCCAGCCAGCTCTTCTCCTGATTTTTTAGTCAGGACGATATCCATCTTCAAAAGCCGTTCAACAGGTACAATTCCTTCATTTGTTTGATGCGCATACCGAATATTTACAGCTAATCGATCTTGATGTGACAGGTCTGGAGTAGTATCAGCCATTACAGAGAATATTCCCGCTTGGTTAACTTCGCTGACGATGGCCTTTTCAGTTTTATTCCCTAATAAATCGATGAATTCATTTTGAGTCACGGGACTGACCATTTTTTAACCAGAGGAAAATGCCGGGCAATTAAATGAACAATCTGTCGAATATTTCCATCATTGTTTACTGGTGAATCTTTGTGACCACGTAAAGCGAGACCTTGCCTTCCCAGAGTCCTCGCAACATCGAAAAAAACTCGTAAAACCCTTGAATGATACTCTTTTTCTTGTACTTCTTTAATCTTGTTATCCCTGATGGATCTATCTATTAATATATCAACATGGGCCCCTTCGTTGATAAAATTGGAGTAATCATATAGAGCTGCCTTGTGAGATTCGGAAGTGAAGTGCTGAAGTAGTTTGCCTTTTTTCTCTCGACCACGACTCTTCATTTTATGCCACTCGCGGACTCCTACAGATACCCATTCTGAACTAGCGAAACATCTTCCTGGCCCTTCAGGAAATAAAATGCAAGCAAGACAAAAAACTGCATCTTTATGGGGACTATATTCCAAACAAGAAAATTCTCCATACCAAGCTGGATTAAATCGACGTTGTTTGTTCGTGGGAATATTTGTATTGATCGGATAAATGCCAAGTTTCGGTTGATACCGACCGAGGGAACACAAATATTTACGTTCATTACTGGATGATATTTTATTTCGTCGACCGGGGTCATGATCGATTAGAACGTCATTCCCAATAGCCATATTGAAATTGGTAGACGACAGTTTTTCGTATTCTTTTTTAGCAAATAACAATAGCTCACCACTTTCTTGGTGAATGTTTGTTAAACAGTCGATCACATCGACGAACAATGCTTTTAAATTCGGCACTGCCTCGTTTTTTACTATATCTAAAACGTCATTCGCTCGTTCGAAATTCTTCAGGAATTCAGCAACCTTGCCGGAAATTTCAAAAATACCGACTACATATGAGCCGTTCAGTGCACACAATGACTAAGTCCATTCGAGTTGAAGTTGAGAAATCCGTTGATTTAATTTACATTGCATTTTAAAATTCCCTGTGTAATTGAAACTAAAAAATTAGATGTAGGTTGCATAAATACGGATATAGCTTACATTTGACAGTATATTTTGTATTTTTTTTGGTGTTGTTGCGAGCTACAAGGAGCCAGATATTAGCTGCATTAAATCATGGAGTTCATCAGAACGGCTTCTGAAAAAAAATTTTTCAGTGGACAAAAAAAATTTTTAGTTAAATGGTGTTAATACTTGTTGTTCGGTATAGTTACTAAAATCACGAGAAGATATGACTATAACAAGTGCTGCGACAGATGTATATTGGAACGATTTTCCGTCATCCCTTGTCAATTTTGGTTTTGTAACAAACCGGTTTCGGCGATCTGCCATCTTCAGTGTTTGATTTCGTTCTGACTTTGTGTCTATCCGTTGTCATGTATTTATAGTCTGGACGCTGTATGCGGTAATGTTAGTACTCGTGTATATGATTCGTGTGTTACGAATGTTTCCGAACAGGTACCTGTAATAAGGGTTGTTTTTCACACTAGTTAATTCGCTTGTCGCTGCTAGGTTAGGTACGTGTGTGTTTAAAGGTTGCTTACTGACGCTCGTTAGTCAGGTAGAAGTCGGTGATTTTCGTCTTTTGATTGGGTTTGTGCCTTAATGCTGCATTCTTGTGCTGTTGAGGATGGTTTGACGTAGAGTGAATTATGGTGTCCGTAGTTGTTGGTTTTCTGTAGATGTCGTAGTTAAACTTGTTTGTTAGTCGGTCAATTCTTATCGTTAGGTCCAGGTAATTCAGTTCTCCGTCCTTCTCGGTTTCCATAGTGAATTTTATGTTTTCATGCTGTTTGTTTAAGAATTCTAGTATTCGTTCTTCATTGTTAGTATTCAATACGCAGATGATGTCGTCGACGTACCTTGCGTAAAAAGTCACTCCTAGGTTTGTGTTTAGTTCTTGAATGTATTTTGTCTCCGAGTTCTGCATGAATGCCTCCATGAGAATGGATGATGTTGGGTTACCCATTCCTAGTCCGTTCGTTTGTCTATATATTTTATTGTTGAATTTGAAGTAATTTTGCTGTAGAGTTGTTCTTAGTGTGTTGGTAATTTGTGCTGTTTTGACCTTATCTTTTGTTTTGTCAAGTAGTGTTTTGTGTATTATATCCAGTGTCTCTGACAGTGGTATAGAAGGGTACAAGTCTTTTGTGTCAAATGAGACGATTGTGCTGTTCTCTGCGAGTTTTACGGTTTTAAGTTTTTCTATTAGTTCGGTTGTATTCTTTATTGTATGTTCATGGTCTAGTTCAAGTGTGTCGCTCAGTATCGTCTTCAGATATTTTGACAGCTTATACCCCGGCGCTGACTTGAAATTGATAATTGGCCGCATTGGCGTGTTTTGCTTATGTATTTTTGGTAGCGCTATTAGTGGGGGAGTCGATGGGTTCATTTGTGTCAGAGTACATCCCGTCCTTTCGTCTATTATTTTTGTGGCATTTTTTATAGCCCCTTTGATTTCGGTCTGGTATTTATCGGTGGGGTTCTCGTTAATTACGCGGCATTTCATATCTTTGATTAGTCTTTCGGTCTTTGTTATGTATTCATCTTTGTCCATGAGCACTGTTGTGTTTCCTTTGTCGGCCTTGGTTGTCATCACGTTGTTTCTTTTCAGCTTTCGCTTTAACCCCTTCATTATTATTTCCTCCTTATTCGTGTTCCGTTCATCTTGCCTTTTTATGTCTTTGCTGATGATCTCCCTGCACATGTGTCTGGCGTGTTCTTGTTCCTCGTAGGGGAGGAGCGATATTGCAACCTCTGCATCTACTATTGCTTGCTCCGTATTTCTTGCCTTGTTGTTGTCTACTACGTTGTGTTTTAGTCCCTTCTCAAGAAGTTGTGCTTCTTCGTTGCTGATGTCCACTGTGGTCAGGTTCACGAACCTATCGTGAAATCTATGTGTTTGATGGTCCTTGTTTTCGCGTCTTCTCGATAGTTTGTCCAATTTCTTGTTCAATGTTTTGTATTTTGGTTTGTGCTCGTTCTTGATTTCAGTCTCTATCCGGCCAAAGAAGTCCATCAATATAGTTGTAGGTATACGTTCAGCTAGTTGTAAGTGGATTGCCAATAATTCTGCGTTTGTCTTGTCCTTTTTGGCATGTAGGCTATGTAGTTCATTTCGTAAAAAGTCCTTTTCTGCTCCCTTAACAGTTTTCCTGCTTGCTGGTGTGTTTGCTTTGATCTGGATCCGGGCGTATTTGGGTGTGATATTCAACGCCAGACATTGTCTGTTGAACCAGATGTTTGCATTTATCGTATGTATTTTCGATAGACGTCGTTTGTATCTTACTAGTAGTATGTTTGGATTTAAGTTGAAAGTCTGACAGGCGCTAACTGAGTTGATTTGATTTTGTGTTTTTCCGACAGGGTGGATACTAGATGTATATTGGAACGATTTTCCGTCATCCCCTGTCAATTTTGGTTTTGTAACAAACCGGTTTCGGCGATCAGCCATCTTCAGTGTTTGATTTCGTTCTGACTTTGTGTCTATCCGTTGTCATGTATTTATAGTCTGGACGCTGTATGCGGTAATGTTAGTACTCGTGTATATGATTCGTGTGTTACGAATGTTTCCGAACAGGTACCTGTAATAAGGGTTGTTTTTCACACTAGTTAATTCGCTTGTCGCTGCTAGGTTAGGTACGTGTGTGTTTAAAGGTTGCTTACTGACGCTCGTTAGTCAGGTAGAAGTCGGTGATTTTCGTCTTTTGATTGGGTTTGTGTGTTCGCTCGTTTATTGTTACTCGTTTGGTTATTGTACCTGCGGTATTGTTTGGTTTTTTGTAAATTAATTTTAGCGGTTCAAATATTGCGTCAGAGATGGTTTTTGTTTGTTCGTTTATTATTCTCCCGTCAAATGTCTTTAGTTTGTATATTTCCATGTTTTCCAGCACATTTAAGCGTCGGCCTTTTCTTTGTATGTGAAGTGTTTCGGCTGTGTTTTTGATGTTGGCCGGGGAGCATTTGTTTTCGAACATGTGATTTGCATAGTTTGATTCTGGTGTAATGGTGGGTTTCCGTGCTTTCTTGTTGTAGTCCCTGATGTGCTCTCGAAATCGTGTACTTATTTTTCGTCCTGTTTGCCCTATGTAGCTGTGCTGGCACTCGCAGGTAAGCTTGTAAATTCCACTTTCGCTAAACGGCTCTTCCGATGTTCTGAACGCTGTGTTGATGTTGTGTTTCTTGAAAAAATTTGCCAATTTGTATGTCGTGTTTCCAGTGTATGTCATCGCCGTCCACATCTTGGATTTCTCTTCTGGGTTGTCTCTTTTTTTCGATCCATGTTTCCTTCGGAGTTTGTCCACTAGGGTTTTTTTGTATCCGTTGCTTGTTGCTATGCTGTATATGGTGGTAAGCTCCTTCCTGTATGATTCGTGGGTGAGGGGTGTTCTTTGAAGTCTGTCCACTAGGTGCCTTAATGCTGCATTCTTGTGCTGTTGAGGATGGTTTGACGTAGAGTGAATTATGGTGTCCGTAGTTGTTGGTTTTCTGTAGATGTCGTAGTTAAACTTGTTTGTTAGTCGGTCAATTCTTATCGTTAGGTCCAGGTAATTCAGTTCTCCGTCCTTCTCGGTTTCCATAGTGAATTTTATGTTTTCATGCTGTTTGTTTAAGAATTCTAGTATTCGTTCTTCATTGTTAGTATTCAATACGCAGATGATGTCGTCGACGTACCTTGCGTAAAAAGTCACTCCTAGGTTTGTGTTTAGTTCTTGAATGTATTTTGTCTCCAAGTTCTGCATGAATGCCTCCATGAGAATGGATGATGTTGGGTTACCCATTCCTAGTCAACTCAAGTGCTGCGACACTTAAATCTCAGATTTTGAAAAAAGTGGACTTAGTCACTGGGTGCACTGAAAGGCTCATATAAGAAATTTACTCAAAAATGCCGACTAGTCAAAAGTGCCGACTACATGTAAGAAATTTAGTCAAAAATGCCGACTACATGTAAGAAATTTAGTTAAAAATGCCGACTACATGTAAGAAATTTAGTCAAAAATGCCTACTGCATATAAGAAATTTAGTCAAAAATGCCGACTACTCAAAAATGCCGACTTCATGTAAGAAATTTAGTCAAAAATGCCGACTACGTATAAGAAATTATCGACTTCAAAAGACGTGGGGGGGGGGGGGTGTGGGGGGTGGCACACCCCTGCTTCTATGTAATATCGCCGACAGTGCTTGAGCCTGATATTAAAATTTTCTTCGTACAGATAAGGGCCATCCTAATGCACATACTTCTTCCCTCAAAATTTAAGAACATAAGTAAACGTACGTACCTAGAGATACTTATGTATATTAATATTTTCAATTTCACCTTCGGTGTTCTCTAAAATAAACTACCTACCTGAATAAAATGTTTGTCAGGTTTTAATTTTGTTTACATAAGATAATATTTCCACTTACTTGGTTGTTTGTTATTGAAAATGTCATAACGTGACAACATACAGTTGAATGAACTTGTTCGGGAAGCATGACAGAAAGTCTATACTAAATAGCAACACATACAAGCATACACTACTATAAGTATACATTACATTGTTGATACATGGTTAAATGTGCTCATATTGTCGTCTGCGCACAAAATTCTCAAATATCCTGGCGTGCAAGAATTTTAAGGTATCTCATAACCAGACGATAATGTGTTACATGCAACTATGGTGTTGTCAATATGACTACGGACATTTTTTGTGTGTTCAAAAAAAACCTAAAACATGCACGCATACACTAGCATTTGTATATATTAGACATTGTCATTTGGTGGTGACGCCCCCACACATTCGAAAATATTCACACAGTGGCAGGAGTCAATGCCGGTATAAGTGAAGCAGACATACACCAATACATACATATAAAACATGTCCTGACGCTTCTGGTCTATATCCTATCAGCCTCTACAAAACCTCCCATATGAACGAAATAGAGTAAAATGAGATGGTACGAGTGTGTTTGAAAGGAATAAAAAAAATTGTCTTTCTAACTACATATTAATACAAATATGTACACTATATGCTCTGCTCACTCTACACACTGAAGCGGATAAGAGTGAAAGGATGTTCATATGTGGAAGTGGAAAAAAAACTGTGAGGGTAGTTTCATGGGTGTTTTTTTATTTTCGTTTATTTTGTTACATTCGCATGCTCCCATATACAATCTATAGGTACCCTGCAGCGAAAGCCACTAGTCGAAAATACTTTACAACTAGTTGGTGCCCCAGGTGCAACTATTCAGTCTCTTGTCTTTTTTCTATATAAGCAACTGGTATTTTTTACGTGTTGATGTACTGAAATGTCAATTGTCAGATTTCGACCAGAACATACCAGTCATATACTAGTCATGATATACTAGAGTTACACTAGTTGTAAAATACCAATTCAATACTAGTCTAGGTTGAACTAGTATGATTTCCATAAAATGAACTGGTCCAAAAAGGACTAGTATGAAATATACTAATCCCCACACTAGTCCAAAAAGCATTGAACCTGGATTAGTATGATTTCAACCAGAAATTAATAGTCGCATTATATTCATGACTTACAATTTATTTTATCATTTGCCTTCATTTTCATCTTTATTCTTAAGAAAGCAGCGACTATTTGTATTTACCCAAACACGAAAAAGTACATGAGAGAAAAAGCAGCAAACGAAACGAATGAATTTGGATTTTTTTAATTGTTATGATTTCAACCAGAAAAATATAGTTCTATACTAGCATGAAATAGATATTTCCTGACTAGTGTAACTTCAGCCAAAAATCTTTTGTTGTATACTAGTATAGAATGGATATTTCCTGACTAGTATGACTTCAGCCAGAAAATTCTAGTTGTATACTAGTATGAGTTCTGCCAAAAATTATAGTTGCATACTAGAATTTTCTCACTAGTTTGACGTTTCGCTGCAGGGTAGTCATATGTGAGTATGGCGGCCGCCGTGGTGTAGCGGTTAAGTGTTCGGCCTTCTACACCAAGTCGTGGCGGTTCGATGCCCGGCAAAAGTAACATCAAAAATTATTTAGAAATAGAATTTTTCTAAAACGGGGTCGCCCCTCGGCAGTAGTTTGGCAAACTCTCCGGGTGTATTTCTGCCATGAGAAGCTTCTCAGCAAAAAATTCATTTGCTTTGCAAGTGCCGTTCGGAGTCGGCAAAAAACTGTAGGTCCCGCCAACTTGTAGGAAAAACTCAAAAAGCAACACACCACAAGTTGGAAAGAGAAGCTCGGCTAAAAATCTCGTTAGAGGTTATGATGATAACCTGTAGGTATATCGCCGCCATTAGTTTTTTTTTTTTTTTTTTTTTATATATATATATATATATATATCAGTTATCTTTCTTTGTGAGATACACTGTTATTGGGAATAAATCCTTTGGCAAATTCATGCGAGCTAAGTTGAACTCAGCTCACTTGCTTATCTTCATGTTTCGCGTTTGTCTTATTAACCCAGCACATTTTACAGGGTTTTATGGGAATCTCGCTGTGCTTAGCAAGTAATTGGCTGAAGTACTGATTGGTATTTGAGTCCTTCCTTTGCACCAAAACCGAGTACAAGTTTTCACTATAAATTTAACGGCCTTTTACTTGCTTTGAAACTGTAAAATTAAAGGCGGCTGCCGTGGTGCAGTGGTAGTGTGCTCTGCCCACTACACCAAGTATTCGGGCAACACGGCAAAAGCAACATCTAAATAATAACAAGTAAGGAAGTCTAAGTTCGGGTGAAACCGAACATTACATACCCAGCTGTGCACATAAAATGCTGTTATTCTTTTTTTTGTATACCTAGTTTCGTAAATCTATCTCACACCGTTCTGAAGTTGTTAGCAGTCGAATTTAAAAGTTGCTTGATTCATAAGTGGGCGGTGCCACGCCCACTTTCCAAAATTTTGAAAAAATTATGTAAAGAATATGAAAGTTGATGTATGTACCAAATTATATTATTATAGCGAAATCAGTTAATTAGATATGGACTTTTCAATATTTCCACCTCCTTTCAATATAACTTTTATGAAAAAGTAGGCGTGGTCGCGAAGCGATTTCGTTTATTTTCTATAGCTGAATTTACCACAACAATAGTATGTCCTCTACGAAATTTCGTTATACTAGCATAAACTGTTCTGAAGTTATTAAGAGTCAAAATTTTAAAATTTCTTCAAATATACGTGGGCGGTACCACGCCCCCTTTTCAAAAATGTTTATAAAATCGGCCTTAGAACATCTAAATCAATACATATTGCAAATTTTATCATTGTAGCTGCTTCTAATATTGAATTAACCCATTTTATACGTTTTTCGAAATTTTCGATATCGAAAAAGGGGCGTGGTTATGGTCCGATTTTACCCATTTTCAATAGCAATCTATTCTGAACCCAAATAAGTACGCATGCCAAATTTGGTGAAGATATCTCATTATTTGCTCAAGTTATCGTGTTAACGGACAGACGGACGGACGGACGGACGGACAGACGGACGGACGGACGGACAGACGGACGGACATGGCTCAATCAAATTTTTTTTCGATCCTGATCATATTGATATATGGAAGTCTATATCTATCTCGATTCCTTTATACCTGTACAACCAACCGTTATCCTAACAAAGTTATAATACCCTGTGTACAAGTACAGCTGGGTATAAAAACAAAAAGGTTTTCTAAACGGGGTCGCCCCTCGGCAGTGGTTTGGCAAACTCCCGAGCGTTTTCCTGCTATGAAAAACTTGTAGGAAAAACTCAAAAGCAGCACATCAATAGTTGGAAGAGAAGCTCGGGAAATAAGTAAGATTAGAGCTATACACCATATAATACCATATAACTGATTCCATTTAACAAGATAAATCTATCAAATTTCGTCCAATAAATTAATAAGAGTCTGAAAGTTAAAATCTTAGCTCGTATTCATAAAAGATAAATTCTATTTACAATAGACCACCACTCAGAAGTGTCTTTAAAGTATGATTGGAGAAACCCGCTTTTCTCGATTTGAGAATTAGGTCCCATTTTCGTCGAGTCTTTAATTGTTTCCCCGGTTCCCTCCTTACGTTGGAGATTAGAGAACACAGCTAGTTTTTAATCGTCTTATAGTAGATATCTTACATCAGGATTTGTTGGGTATATGGCACAGCAAATGGTTTAGTAAAGACTACGAACATTCAGGTCTTTTTCACAGGATATCTCATGATATCCTAACAAATTCAAACATACATCTGAGTAAAATGGTTGCAAATCTGTAAACTCAAATAGATAAGATATCTAACATGTTTTATCTAAGCAAACACAGTAGCTTATTGATTGTATTATAAAAGTAACTAGAAAGAGGACATGAAAGTAAATATGAGTATCTACATAAAACCCTGAGCTAGTGACTGTATACGCGCCAGCTTTAAAAAACAAAGTGTCCCACAAACGCATTTCTCTTGTTCGTCCTTAAAACAAGGATATGTTGCTGCTACCACCACCGCCAACATTTATGTCCTTTACTCGATGGCTGTTACATTTTCATTTCATAACTACATCCACTCAGTACACCACTTCCATAATGTGTATATGTAGGTACTTAATCGTTTTACACGGGCTTCTGGTTGTTTTCTGCTGACTTTGTTACTTTTGTGCGTGTTCACTTACTTGCCCCACGCAATATTTGACTTTTCTTGTACCTATTTCCTTTTCTATTTTTCTTCAAGCATTTTAGTTATTGTAGTTATTCGCGTCATAGCTTCTATTGATGTTGTTAGTTTAATATGCGTGTGTCTATGTATTAGGGATGTAGCGGAACTGAGTTTGATTTATCGGAATCGAAGTCGAAATATGTAGATTGTATACTGTACAAGACATTCCTACAAGTATATATTCATAAGTAACGGATATGGTGGATCTTCGATTCCGATTGTCTTAGGTGTGAGCATCTGATCGTATAACTAAGCAGCTCTGTAAGATACATTCACCTTTTTGAAAAACTTTCAGTTTCAAATCTAACTAGCTAAAGATAACATGGCTTTCGACCCTGATTCTCACAATTACCACACAAATAAAAAAACTAAAAAAATCCAATTCTGAGACTTTTTCTTTTAAGCTCGCTACTGCAACATCTCTAATATATATATTGATATAGCATTTCTCTCATTTTTTGAAGTGCGTGTTGCGTGCGTTTTTATCATTTACTGGCTAGGTAAGCGTCTAACATGTTTGGCTTCGTTACAAAGGGAAATGTCTAATAAAAATGATTTATGCTCCAAAAGCCAAATGAATTAGTCGAGTTAGAGGCCTTGTTGAATTTTCCAAGTTTCTCTTTTGCCATCTCCCCAATAAATACCATGAACAAATGTATATTTTTTTAGTAGTTTGTTCTTTCGTCAGTGCTTTAGTGCGTGAACTGTTGGCAGAACAATCAATATTTCGAAATGGCGGCTTACACAATAACTCAGAACATAGTTTTATTTTGAAGTAGGTGAAAAAGCAACTAACGTTCAATTAAATTTGTACCTATGGTACCTTGAATAATACCAATGTATCAAATTTGTGCTCAATAAAGACCCATAACCTAGTTTTGTAGTCATTTTTGTTATGAATTTGTGTTTTAAGCCCAGAAATATGACCCTGAAGTATACGTAAAAAAACAGGAGTTGAGGCGATGCATTTGACATTTTGACATTTTCATGAAATTTTTTAGAAAAGTATATTTTCACGTTTTACTGGTTTTTTGTTGCATTAGGGCTTATATGTATCTCTCATTAAATCAATTTAAGTAAATAACAGAACTTTTTGAAATGGCGTCCTCATTTTGGAGAATTGTCCCTGATCATCAAGATTTATATAACTATGTATGTATATTAGACCAATTCTGCTGTGTGGAGTCGTAGTCCAGTTCACGGGTATGGAAAAGAGCTCCAATATCATGGTAATTCAAAGAGTGCAGGGAAGTGTTAGTGGACGCTACGTACATAATCGACAGCTGCAATGCTGGTGCTGAATGCAATCCTGAACATTTTACCGATTGACTTATGCGGTGAACCCTTTGCGGCATGTTCCGCTTTGCGACTTCGGAATCTACCAGGAAGGGGATCCCTTTGACAAGGTCACTCCTCCATCCTAAACAATCTCCCGCGTACAGTTCGGACTACTGTACACCGAAGTACTGTTTCGAGAAGAAATTTCAAATCACAATTCCGGAAAGAGAATACTGAGGCATTGTACCTTACCAAGACAAACGTCCAATCCATATGTACACAGACGGCTCGAAACTTGATGACCGGGTTGGAGGTGGGGTGTACGCTTCCCAACTGAGTCTTAAACTTACCTGCAGGTTGCCTGACCACTGTAGTGTCTTTCAGGCAGAAGTGGCTGCTATACAGGAAGCTGTAGAATTTCTGAAGACAGTGGACATCAACAATGGTGATGTTTACATCTTCTCTGATAGACAAGTAGCTCTAAGGCATGTGTCGGCAGATTTGTAAATGCAGTGTATAAGTGAAAGCGCTTATACACGCGCTGTGATCGTCCGAACTATATTTTTAACATTCGCTGACCAAACAAGCGACACCCCCACACGATGTGATTTCGCCCCTTGCTCAGCTACGACTAAATCATTAGGTGAACAAAGAGCGCAACGTGTCTGTGTGGTGAGTCCAACTTGTTTGACTGATCTTAAGTTTTATGGGACGCCGATGTTTGCTCTAAGGGCGCTGGGGCATATACATGTGATTCCAGGACTGTAGAGGGCTGGAAAAAAATCTCCCAACGAGATGGCTGAGTAACTCTCGATTCACTTGGTATGGGAACCTAAACACTGTGACATACCGGGAAACGAGATGGCAGACGAGCTTGCTAGAGGGGGCACATCCGCTCCACTTTGGGACACCCTAATGTACATGACTATCTCAATCACCAACGGATTATAAAGAAAGGTATAAGGACTTTGGCTTATGGGCATATCCCAAATAGTGTTACATTTTTGGATACTCTGATGCTACACATCGGTTAATGAATTAAAGCGGGGGAAAAGCATATGGATATTTAGTTTTACGTATTGACTATCTTCTCTGAAGATTTGGATGAGAAAAATGTAGACAATAAGTTTTTACAGATCTTTGAAAGGCGAAAAACGTCGAATTTATCGCTTTTTCGAGTGATACTCTTAATTTTCTTTTTGGTATTTGTTCTACTTATAAAATTTTGAGGCATCAATGTATCGCTCTGAAATTTCACCAGGGTGTAGTTTTTGAGACGGAGGTTCTAAAAATGGTTAATGTGCTCCTCCAATATTAAATGTTATCATCAATGAAAGTAGCGATACTCTGTTTTTGGCCATTTGCAATATTGTGATCTTGTGCTTATAACTTTTTGAGGCAACGGAGTATTAAAATTTTGGTTGTACGCAATGATAGCCTAATATACAGCAAAACTTTCGGTGGTTTTGAATTTGATGTACTCTCTTTAATTTTCAAGGTAGAGGCATAAATGTCGGTGCGTAACTTTTTTACGGTAGCATGTTTTTTTGTAGGCACAGCTACAGTGTTACTTTTATTACGTGTTACACTTTTGTAATTTTTTGTCCTACACTACAGTAGTATAAAACCAAATTCCTCATTTTGAAAGATTAACATAACGAAAGTTATTGAAATTTGTACAAGGGGCAAATATTGGAAATTTTCGAGAGATATCAGAAACCGTAAAAAAAAATTTAAAACATGTATTTAACTACTTCTAAACTAACTTTTATTTAAGCGTCAGTGACCTAAAACACAAATTTAGTACAGTTATCACTACAATAAAAACATATAAAAAAAAATTAATTAAAGAAACCACTAATTCTTCCAAAATATTGAATGCTAACTTTACCGAAGTTTTAGTGACTTTCATACTTTTTGTTGGTTTTTTGATATTTTAAATTCAATGCAATGTCAGTGTCAAGATACATATATTGTTAATATTTTACTATTTAGAACTTCAAATTTTTTTGGGGAATTTTACGCCCTTCTAAATTGCCTTTGAGCGTTTGTGCCTATCTCTCACTGGTTCACCAGTAGAAGTGGTGAAACAAAATTTTTTTTGAAAAATTAAACATTTTCGACGATATCTCAAAAACCGGGTTTCGGGTATCAAAAAAAGTTTACCGAAGATTGCTTTATATAAATATCTACATGCTGCTAAACCTTTAACATAATTGGTAGAGAAGTGCCCAAGTTAGCAAAAATATTTAACGATTTTTCGGGTTTTACTTTTATCGATATATCCAACACCGGTTATCGGATATCGACAATTTTTTTCCAAATCATTCTCTGTTTATATATCAGTATGCTGCTAAAATTTCAAAATGATCGGAGGAAAAGTGTTAATGTTATTGAATAACCAACTTCGCTTTAAAAAATATTTGACGGTTTTTCGGGTTTAAATTGTTAAGGATATCTCCGAAACCGGGTGGCGGGTAACAAAAATTGTTTGCCTAAATATAACCTTCACATATCTCTACACGTTGATAAAATTTCAACAAATTCGGTGAAGTATTTTTTAAATAAATGTATATTACACACTGCGACTTCAATTTATATATATAATCTTCGATCTATTGTCTATATCTTTTTTAGGCATTATGTAAGACGAATTACGCTGATAAATTTAAGCTCCTCTTTATCTACCAATATACCAGAAAAAAGGTTATTCTTGTGCTTCGATGTTTCAATTTTCTTTTTCTTTTTTTTGGCAAAAAAGTAACACTACTTGGGATTTGCCCTTATGTATAACTGTGGGTGTGATCAAAACAAGATTTCATCTTAGTTTGCCTTAATTTGATTTTAAGTAATAACTTCCCCCTTTCATTAGAATATTGTTCTCCGCCGTTTCAACATTTTCACTTCTCGATGTCACGTGTCAAGAATAAATTTCGAAGCCGCTATAGTATGTTGGTCGTCTCTTTTTATCTGATGTACTAAAACTATTTGTGCAGAAAGGTTATTTCCCATAAAATTTTCAACTTAATTAACATAAATGGTTTAGCTTGGCTTGATGAACATACGTAAATGCTGTTTCATGCTTGCCTTAATGAAGTAGACATTTTTGATGATGTTAGCTCACTGACTTTGGCGTTGAAGTGTAGCTCAACATTGGTGGTACAGTGGCTATCTGTTATCTGCTGCAGCATGTCTGGTTTAATAGATGTAAATGCCAATTTGGTTTATGTTCAGAAATTATGTGTTTCCTCGACGGAAATATATTTAATTCGTCTTAAAAATTCTCCTTACATATTTTAATATATGTACTTGTTTGTTTAGATTTGTTTTCGCAAAAGACTAGTCATTATTATATTATTAATGGCATCGTTAAATTATAAACAAGCAATTCAAAAGTAGATACCTATATATTAGCGATATAATAAATTCGGAGCTAAAAAGAATGCAATCTTATGTCTCCTGAGCGCGTCAAGCCGCAATTTTTTTTTAATATTTGTACCCTACTATACTGTGCGCCGAGATCAAACATAGAAAATTTGTATCGTTACTATCGAGTCAAAAAAGGCGTTATCGATTACAAAAATTATCGATATACAATCGTATTGCATGGAAATTTGAATCCCTATCTTTGAGTTATTAAAGTAACTAGGTACACATCCAAATCTATTAAATATGAAAAAGAGAAGGCGCACAGTATGAATCACCAAATTGTAGTAAATCGAAGTTGGGATTATTGTTAACCATTTTCACTGCTGACAATGCATAAAATTAACAATAAAATTGAGTCAATTTCACATTATAACACTGCAATTATCTGTGACAAATTACCCACAGTTGGAGCTGCACCTATTTTCATACCTGAAATGCCTCCAAAGTCGATGGGCCCTGCGGCTAACTGGCTAGTCGCATTGACGACTTTACCAACAGGTCAGTTAGTATGTCAATCAGTCAGTCGGGCGGCCAGACAAGCAGCAAACTATATAAATACGAGTAGATATTTAAAATTGAGATAGAATAAATCAAATAGATTTTTATAGTTTTAGCGTGTTAATTCTTATTGGCAGCACAAAATTGTTAAAGTCTACTAAAATTGTTTGTTTTGTTGGTTGGGTCTTTCTCTGGTGGGGATCGTCGAGAGAAAATCGACAAGCAAATAGTTAGTCGTACGAGCATAATTATTATTTTTTTGGTGTGTACTTGAATGTATGTGTGGGTGTGTGTCTGCGATAAGCTCCCTGCAAATCGCATAGTCTATAGTTGGGAGACAAAGGCGTTTATTGTCAAGTCTACTTAAGTTTGTGTTATGTGTATGAATATGTAGGCTATAATTGACAAGACCATAGGCAACGGCGCAGCTATTTTTACACTGTGTATCTGAAAAGACAGGGGCGGGTATGTTATCCTCCAGGGGAATCTCTTTGCATATATCACACGAGCTAGAAGCAACAAGAAAATTACCCCTAGGTTCGAAGAGGTCAAACAAATTGCTCTTAACAGTCGTGAAACGCAGTTGATTTCCTTTTAAAGCCTTAATTGAAATTTGCTACGCCCCTGCACGTCTAAATGACCAATGTGGACGACGCCAACAACTTTATTGAAAAAGCTAATTTTGATTAATTTAAGTGTGCGATTTGCGAGGGAGGCACTATGTATGTAAGTAGTAATGTGCACAAGTGGGGATGGGGAAGCGCAGAAATTTGTTAATTAACTGCTCTGGAATTTTATTTTTTGTATATCCTAACTATATGAGCAACAGACATAGTGGCTGTCTGCTTGAGTGATTGGCTGCCTGGTGTTGACACTGAAGCGAGCAAGCAAAAAATCATAACAGGGGTAGTCAGTTAATTTATCTAAAGGAGCCAAACGATACATCAATACTAATATAAAAAAAAAACTAAATTAAAATAAATTATGTATATAAAATTAATTGAAAAGAAATTAAATTTAGTTAAATAAGAATAAAGAAATCATATAAAATAAAACATAAAACAATATTAAATATGTAAATAAAATTTAAAAAATCAAGTTAATATATATACATATTTGAATATAAATATAAATTTAGAGCGAGCCAAATTGAGCCACCAGAGATCGAGTATGCCTCACCTGAAAAGTCATATGATATACAAACATTCAAATAATCCATGAAACAAAGGAAAGAGTTTTCTTAGTTATTAAACGTCCGTCAAATTAAGATGACTCTTGCTTGGCGCTTAAAAGTTTAAGCAATTCTAGACGATTCCAAACTACTTCAATTAATTCTGGTACTTCTTAATTGACCCCAATTTTAATTAGGGCCACCAAGTGTAGCCACAACCCTCTTCAGTTGATATGTCAACCTACCACAGAATCTTTACGACAAATAGTCTTCCTCGTAGTGTGGGAACTCGCCCAACTAATTTTAATTACATGGTGACTCGTGGTATTGCCGTTGGAGTCATGATATCAGACGATCAGAATTTGTTTGACGACCGCCCTGATACTCTGCGAGTATCAAAAACGTCCTAAATAAATTTTATCTAAAATAGGGCGTTTTTAAAACAAACTTTGAAACAGGTCGTGGTTGCGAAATATTGTTTAATAAAATAGGACTTTTTTGAAAAAAATTCTAAGACAGGGTGTTTAATTAATATTTTGAAATAGGGTAACCTTCCACTCGCAGTCGATTTGTTAAATATGTGATAAAAATATTCTTTCCAGAAAGTTACCTTATTTCGTCGCTCCCAACGAACACTAACGCGGTTCAGTTTTCTGCGTGGCAAACTAGCACACTTCGTTCTCTGCGTGGAAAACTAACACTCTTCAGTTTCTTGCGTGGAACACTAACACACTTCAGTTTTCTGCGTGGAAGACTAACGCACTTTAGTTTTCTGCGTCGAAGACTAGCACACATCAGTTTTCTGCGTCGAAGACTAACACACTTCAGTTTTCTGAAGCGTGTTTGTCTTCCACGCAGAGAAAGAAGTGTGCTAGTTTTCCACGCAAACAATAAACCGTGTTAGTCTTCCACGCTAACTGAACCGTGTTAGTCTTCGTTGGAAGCAACGATTTTCTTTGAACGTAATATATTTCTGACCACTGCTGTATGTGTAATTATTTACATATTTATAAAACATCTGGAATGCGGTGGCTGCGGCCTGTCACTTAGCATTTTTTAGACCTTTATTCGCATTTACATAGATGCCACATTAACATAAATGACAACGAAATGGCTCGCAAATTTGTAACACAGCCATAAAATGAGGTGAAGCGCACACTTAAAACATTAAAAGCGAATAAGTAATAAAACGTACAAAATAATTATATATTCAAAAAAATAACTGTGTCTTGTATATAATAGGTATAAATAGATGCACGTGTTACTTTAAAAATAATAAGAGCAACAACTGACCAATGCATTATTAACTTGTTCCAGCTCGGAATAACCACTTATAGGTTAAAATCAATCTTCTGCCTGGGCAACTGAGCTTTAGATCTCCCATATCTACTGAGTCTGTAATTAGCACCCTAACATTCGTCCAAGCAGATACATATGTTAGACTCAAATCTTCTTCCACTAAGTCCTTTCCTAAATAGCCTCAAGTAGCAGCGAAGCATCTTCTTCGTTGAGCTCCGACATACTACCAATACAATCAACATCAGAAAACTTATCAGGTTTGTTTGTCTATCCTGACTTTAGAAGGCTTATACTACATATCATCACCTTAATTCACAAAGGTCCTAACTGACATAAAAAAATCTTATGATTGATTTAGGTTTTCGTCAAGTAGAAGCTCTTCAAATTTATGGACCTAAGTAATATTTTTATTTCAAGGTACGATGTGTGCGAAGAAAAAGCTTGCCAGTTGTCTTCATTCCAACCTTCTACTTTGAAATATTGTAAACAAATAAACTTAAGTGAATTTATCTCTGCGCATAAAAATGTTGTTAACAATCTCGCTTGTCTAAATCTTGTCACTTTGATACTTGTGCTAACGTTGACACGTTTCCACAGCTAAATATTATTGTAGTTGGATAAACTTTCGATAAATGTAGCTAAAGCAAACGTTGAAGAAAAAAAGTATTGGTGCGAAAAATTACGCTTGACCTTCAATGTGCTACAACAATAACAAAATGAATGCATTATAAACTCTATACGGTAATAGCAACAACTATACAAAAACAAACAAAGAAAAAAATAGTTATAAGCACAAGAACCAGCCAACAAAACATCACTATTCGAATGTAGCCATGGACATACATATGTCGGAAGGTATACATAGTATCCATATAGGTAACAACCTTATACCGTTTTCGAAAAAAAATGTTTTTATTGCTCAAGTAGAGATTTAAAAATTTCCAAGAAGAAACCATTTATTTCAAGTAATAGGTATTTAGTAACGCTCATACACACACCATTCACCTACGTTATTATTACTAATATTTACACTTTGTATAACAATTGGACAATTCACAAGAGTGTTGTATTCTTCTATCGTTGTATACTTCCATAGTTTCCAATATAATTTTTTTTGTTTAAATAGACAAATAGCACGAAATAGTAGAGGTTGTAAATTGCGTAAATATTTCAATCTAACTTTTATTGGTACCACTGTGTAAGGCGGGAATAAAATATTTCCGTGCGGTTATGTATGGGTGCTAATCTTCAAGTTCGATGTCTAGCAACACAATGGGGTAAATTTAATTTAATTATATACAAAGGTTTCCAAGTGAAGGCCGAACAAACATATACAACGACAGAAACAAATTTTAGAAATGCTTTTATTATTTCTCTAGTGAAGACACGCAGTGTGCCCATTTTTATCTTCAAACTAACCTTTTGAGAGAGTAAATGAAAACGACTTGTTTTTTTAGACGGTCTAATCTAACTTTGTATGTATGTATGTATGTTTGTATATAATTGGCTTTTATATATCAACAACAATAAGGTATGATGTTTTTTAGAAACCAAGAACACATACATTAGTACATAGCATTTTAGCTGCCTTCTCTGGTCTCACTACCCGCAGTCTCCTATTAACCTGCAACCAGCTAAACAGCTAGTACGATGATATTCGGAACAGGTTATGATTGTTTTTTATTGCAGTGATTTTTTTTGGTCTTTCCATTTATTATAATGGTAGAAATTTTTTTTCTTACTGCTTTTTTATCGTTGCGTGAAATCGGAAATATATTGACACTTACAAATGTCCCTATAAAAACTTGATGACTTAGAGAACATACGGTGTTTGTGAACGCTCATGTAAATCTTTCAAGATTTTGCAGGATGGTTTTAGAAGAAGTCTTAAGCAATTTAGTATAGGTTGAGCAGGGCTAAATAGACGGACGTTTCCACCACCCGCTTAGAACTTACGGGTGAGTCGCCTGACCGACACTATGAGTTATAATAGGGTGCCGATGTTGGGACCTCAGTAAGAGCTTGAGTCCTAAACGTCTGCGATCACAGAGTAGTATATTTGTTTTGAAAACTTTCAACCTTGTCGTTATGCTATGGCTTTTGTCCAGCCTCCCAACAATTTTCCTTATATTGCCGTACCCTCCGATCAAAGTATAGCAGATTACATGTTTGTTAATCAGCTTGGTTCAAGACGAGCTATTATTGTGTTTTGTATGCACAGAATATCAATATACATATGCAAATATATTTACACTTTTATGCATTATCGCTTTTGTTTATTACTCGCAGTGCTTTTATATGGCCCAACGATTGCAATTTTCTTATCGAGAAAGCGAACACAACTTCCATATCAATGCTTTGTAACCGCTTTAGTAGTGGAATGAAGAACAACTCAACAGCAAACACGTCATTAAGATACGATAGATACGTAAATAAGAATTAAGAGTCATCACTTGCTTCCTGTTTCCTCAATACCATCATTCATAGCGATCATTCAAGACTTCTAGCTGTACGCATTTGGCTCAAAGCAATTTTTTGCCCTTTTTCTTTTGTTATTTACTAACACTCTATCTTGATTATTGTTTGTTGAAACGTACATTACATACACAGCAAGGTACCTACAGTGATAGTCCGTCAACTCTCAGCTTCATTCTAAGCTTATTTACTTTTTAGCCATGCATTCAAGCTCATACTAAGCGCTTTAAGGCTTTGCATCACTATCGTTACCCTTTGTTATTTTCTTATTCGCATGGGGCAGTCCAAGAAAAATCGACTTTATCGAATGCTTTGCGCGGGAAATATTCCCAACCTTTGGCCGCTGTCGATTTAGAAACCGATTCATCTCAACCAGGAGTCGATAACAACAACAGCATTTTATTTTCAGAGGTCTCAGTGATTGTTTTCATTTTAGAGACCTTAAGCTTGGTTTACACGGGTTGATTTCCTGGTCGATTTACCATCAAATACAGGTTGTCGATCAATCGAATTGCTATTTACACCGTGGAAGCCAAAAATCGACCAGAAAATCGACGCGTGCAAATCTGGCTTTAACATTTAGATTAACATCTTTTCATCCTAATTACAGAACTCGCCTCTGGTTTCTTCAATCCTCTTCTATCATACAAAGTTGAATATAAATCAAATAATTTTCTTCTAGTGACTAAAATAAATAAATTTTTTTTTCATAATAATGGTTACTATTTGACTGAAAAACAGAAATGACTTAGCCTAGAGAAAAACAACAAAAAATAAATAAATTTTCTTTTGAAGATACAACGTCTGCCGGGTCAGCTAGTAATTTTGAAAAATGCTAGGACGATTTTTATAGTGAATTTTCAGGTGTACAGTTTGGTCGGATATATTTTTTTTTTAAATTACCGTTTTCGAGAAAAATTCGTAAAATTCTAAATGTTCACATTTGGCACGAAATAACTTTTTTACCATACATGATATTAATGGGGACTTTTGAAGTTTTCTTTCTGGCGGCGAACCTAAGTTCTCTACAAAAATTTGGCTCTGTCGCAATTTTTCCTAATTCCCATGAGATTGGGATCGCGGTTTCCCTTTTGGCCGAATTGTACCATTTTTGGTACGAATTTTTTCTCCGGGTACGTTGGTACATTTTTGCCATTTTAACTTCAACGCAACTCCAATGCTGCCACAAAAATCAAAACTACATTTGAATGACTACAAAAAAATTATTTAGTCATGATGTTGTGCCTCTTTTACTCTCCTTCTTTGCTGGCAGTAGAAGTGAAGTGGTACCTTTTTTGGTACCACTTGGGAAAGGGCGTAAAAATAGCGAACCCTAAAGGGTCAAATATATAAAGCTTTGTTAACCTCGCCTGACATTTGCTACCTCAAAACTTTGCGTCCAACTTCAGAGGTATGCTACAATGAACGCCTTGACGCTTCTCTTTTATATATTTGTTTTCGTTATTTATTTCTTTGCATTCAGAGTGTTTTGGTTAATTTCTTAATTTAATAAAGAATAAATGAATTAATTATTATTTCCACCAACTTTTTATTCTTTAATTAAAGCAAAGTCATCCACATCTGATTGTCAAAGCAAGCGAAATTTGAGAGTTTGCCAAATTTTAACCTTGCTTCAACTTTGAGGTCTCCAATTTGCCATGCTTCGTTCAAATACGTATATTGAACTTTTCTGTCGAAGTCAAAGTTCGAGGTAAGTCAAAATAAAGGTTTATGTAACTGGCCCTTAAGGGTTGGCATATTTTCTTATATTTGAATCACCATATGTACACATTTTAAAACCCGTTTCTGTATTAAATTATAGCAGCAGATGAACTGCTTAAAATTCGTTTAATAAATGTTATATTAAGGTGATTCATCAACCTTTATAAACACCTTATAAAGCGTGTTTGACATTATTTTTTTTATGTATTCAATGCACACTGTACAAAAATAGAAGAATATGGTGAGAACGGGTCGAAAATTAATTTTTTAATGAGAATTTCAAAGTAAAATGTTTTTGATCATGGCGTTCATCTAACTTAGCTGATAAATGTATAAATTTACGCATTTCGTAAACTTATAAGGTACGATGAGTCCCCCTATTGATTGGCTAGCAAATTATTTTGGTACGTTTTTTTCTGTTTGGTACGAATTTTTGTACGCAAAATCTTAGGCAACGGCAACCGTGATTGGGATTCATATTCCAAATTATCACAGACAAAAAAATTGCACTAACATGCGCATTTCGGAGGGGTATCCGGACCCGGACCCCTCTCCTGAATACGCGCCTGTGTGTATATATTCTAAAGATAAATCACATTATTTTGCAACTTATTCTCATCTTTCAATACACAAGCAGTTTTAAAAAAAACAATCAAAATTTATTATTTTCAGATGAGATGCGCGAATGATAGCAGCTTTTAGCTTTGATCACTTGGTTGGCTTTGAGTGGGCGTTGTTAACATAAGATAGAGCGATGGTTGGACAACAAATCAGCATCCGCACGTTAGAATCATTTTGAAATGGGATAATTAACGAGCATATGATGACTACAACTACAGCTTAAATGTTGATGGTTTAAAAAAGAAGCAACAAGATGACACATCAATGCATCATAAACGGCAAAACTAAGTAAGTTACTGTTAAAAGTTAAAAAAAGCTTAGATGCGTAAATAACATTTTAAACCTATGAAAATCTGTGAACATATTTCGATTATCTGCATTATCTTATACAATAGCGTGCAATTACTTACTTACGCAGGACAACACGAATTGGTCTTTTTGAGAAAAGAAACAGCTCAAAGTCACTTAAAGCTAAAGAAATAATTAGAAAATTTGCATCCATCAATTGTTCGCAACTTAGGCAAATCAGTTGTAGTGTGAATGACACTTTTGCTTAGTTTTCATGACAGCGAAATGTTGCGCTTCATCGAGCATGACCTAATGTTGGAGCGCTGTCGAAACGCTATTGATATTGTAAATGAATTGTTTGGATATTTGTCTATTTTATATATTTCATCCATTATCTATCATTTTGTTTTGTGCTAGCTAAGTGGTATGTGTATAGTTGATATCATGAATTTAGAGGTTGTTATGTTGATTGAAAATTCCATGGCACACCTTAATTTATAGTACGAGTAAATACTTGGTTTGAGTGACATAAATTTAAATATAAATGTTTTCTAAATCGTCTGCTTTTGGTTTTATATATTTGTTTTTAGTGATGTCTTGTACTGTTATTTAGTGCTCTTCTCAGTGCCTTTCACTTACTAAAATACATATACATATGTACGTGTAGTAAGTGCTCAGACATCGATTTCCTTCTCCAAATGTTAGTGGTTTCACAAATAAAACTTTGGGCTGATTCATAAGCTAAATCAACTCAACATGAGTCCTTTGGAAGGTTGTGTGGACTTTTGACCAGTCGAATAATTTTTATCAAATTATTCTTTTGAGTTTTTGGCGAAAAAAAGTTGAAAAATTCTAAATACAATACAAACTACGATGATAGGAATTTCGATCTTGTTGAAGGATCTTGTCAACCCGCTTTGTATTGTTGCTTAGAAATTTGTCATCACCTTTACGGGTCATCGAACCAAGGAGAGAAGATTAGGACTTTCTAAACCGCAGTGTGTAACCCTTTCGCCAAACACTGCTTAGTGTGTTTTTGTTGTTATTTTTATTTAACAATGCAATTCTTACCTAAATGCACATACCCAAAGCGTCATTCTGTTGCTAACTTACGTATGGCTAGGATTTTTCTTGTTTTTTAGCTAAGCCTTATAGTACATTTACACTGCACCGAATTTGGTACATTTGGTGAAAAATTGCAAAGAAATTCCATACAAATCTCATTTTCCAAATTTGGAATTCCATCACATTTGACCTCATTTGCCGAACAACACAATCCACAGTTCCTAAAAATAGAAACCATGCGCGTGTTCACATTTGAAATTTCCCGGCAAGAACCTTAATGGGTAATTGCCATGTGATAACTTTTGCACTATGCACAGCTGTAAATAACAATTTCAAGCTTTCTAAGTTTACTTTTATTATTGCTCTACAGGGTTTTAAAACATCACGGTAGTGTATTTTCTTTCGGTAGCTTTTTGTCCTGGTGGTAAATTCTTGAATGGAAGATGAAGCCAAATGCAATTTTGCCAATGTATGTAAACGGTGTCGAACTGGCTCATTTGAACTCACCAAATTTGGTGCAGTGTAAATGTACTATTAGCTTTATTCATGGTACATTTTTGCCAGTGTTCGGGCTTTATTATAATTTAGGTATTGTTATTATTGGTCATTATATTTACGAACTATGAAAATTTTTGTGAACTTTTAACCAGTCGAATAATTTTTATCAAATTATTCTTTTGAGTTTTTGGCGAAAAAAGTTGAAAAATTCTACATACAATACCAACTACGATGATAGCAATTTCGATCTTGTTGAAGGATCTTGTCAACCCGCTTTGTATTTTTGCTTAGAAATTTGTCATCACCTTTACGAGTCATCGAATCAAGGAGAGGAGATTAGAAATTTCTAAACCGCAGTGTATAACCATTACACCAAACACTGCTTAGTGTACCTGCGGGCAAATTGAAGCTAGTCGGAGAAAGTGTAAAACCGAAAATCACAATTATGCAAAACCTTAGCCGCGAAAATTTTACAGGAGGCACTGTAAACTGATTAACTTTTGCACGAATCCAAATGTCATTTTTTTGACATTCTATTTGACAAACCCCAATTTTTTTGTTACTAATGAATGGATCCGGGTACCCAGAAGAACTGGTAGTCAAATCTCATTTTTGACATAAATGTCGAATGTGCGGTTTTGCACTTTTTCCAACGTGCTGAAGGCGCTTGAAACCAAAATATTAGATTTTCGGTTATGCTGCATATCTTAAAAACTTGATGTTCTTTCCAAAAATTGGAAGAATTAAGCAGCGGTTGCCCCTCCATGAAATATAACCAAAAAATATCATTCATTACCAATTAGTGCCAAAAAATGACGTCAAGCCAGGAAAACCGCATAATTTTTGCAAAAAAGTCAGCTTCCCCTGTGAAAAACATGTCATACTCTTTTCAAATAAACAAAGCACTTTATTTATTTCGAAAGTGTCAACATTTCTTTATTCCAACACCATTGCGAATTTCAAAATCGGTAGAAAGTTTTATTTCTACCGTTTTTTTTAACGAAAACTCTGAAAAAACGGTTTATGGCCTTTAAACCATATTTTGGGGTGTTACAAATCTTTTGAAGGGTGTTTCTTGAATAACTTGACTAGATGAACAATTTCTACTAGGTAGCTTTAAAAGTGTACTCACTTCTTTGTAACACTGTGTAATAGTTTTAACTGTGTAATTCTGTCTGCGCTGCACCAAAAATCGCGTAGAGTTAATATGTCTATAGCAAAATTTCATATTTTTCAAAGTGGAAATCCTTTTTATAAAAACGATAATACATTACTCATTTTCAGGCCAAGTCGTGTCACCCAAAATTTAAAAGGCTAACAGACCGCCTGATAGGAAACATATTTTTAAACAGGTGGCAACCCTATTTAAAAAAAATCCACTTTTCTGTATATCCATAGGCTGAGCCCTTCAATTTAACATCTCAACGGTAAAAATCAAACAAACTATACAGGAAAATTAAACCGTTAGCAACATTTTGCAAAACAAACTAAACTTCCCGCGCATCTAAAGTATAACCCCCTTTTCATTGATACTTCATTTTCGAAAAGGTACCTAATTTTAGAGTTAGGTTCGATGAAATTTTTTCTACAATGACCCATGTTAGCATTTGATTCAAAACCGTTCTCGCACAGTTGTACAGTAAAGACGGGCAGTTAGTGGGGCGAAGAGGAGAACGAAGAGGAGGAAACTAGTAAAGGAGGAAAATTTAAAGAGTGAACTTGGAGATGGAGAGGGGAATGAGATATAGAAAAGGAAATGGTAGAGAATGAAAAGGGATAGTGGAAAGAGAGAGGTAAGGTGACTAGGATAGAGAATAATTGTTAAAATCAGTGACGGAATCTGGATTTTTCCCACTAAATGCAGCCCTACCACATTCGATCGAACTCTACACTTGTTCTCAATCGGAGCTTTTTGTTAATATTTATTGATTTAATAGGAATCTACATACATTTAAAAAGCGTAAAATACTGTTTACTTTTTAAACACTACCTACTGTAAAAAAGAAAAAAAAACAAAATTCAGAAAAAAATAGAGGGTACAAGATATTACGAGACATTGATATAAAAATAATACAAACATTTCATATAATAAAGCCAAGAAAGAAAAGCATTCAAATGAGAAAGTGTCTTTGTTTGCTTCCACTAAGTGCTTTGGATGTTACACTGACGCTACTGTAGATACGCGGCACGAATTAACAAAAGTACATACAAATTTGCCAAACAAAAATATAATGAAACGAAGAGTTTTCAGAACTGAAAAAAAAAATGCAGGCAAAGAAGCACATACTCATGTCGCACAATCAAGCTTATATAAGGAGGTTTGAACGTATAGTATGTTTTGGGTGCATATCGATGTACTACATACTATGTGTTATATACTCAACCACGTAGCCCTGGAATCAATTCATGTGCCTACATCCATACATATGTATGTTTGTACATATATGCATAAAGGGCTATAACCGAAAACTCAAAGAAATAGGTTCCGCAGCGACAACTCAAGCTCCAGTTTCAGTTCCAGTATTTGTACGAATACCAAAAAATTGCTATGAAAACGACGCTGCTGGCGTATCCAGTATATTGCAGCGATATCATGAAGGCTGTATTGCTGCTGTGATATTACGGCGCGACAGCCTCCATAACACCCTTGCCTTAACTTTGGCTCCATCGTTGCCCTGCTGCTGCTTGCCATGTCGCAATAGATGATCATCGGCGTCTGGCCGCCAGCATGCCTGTTTGATTGCTACGCCCGTGCATGGTAGGCTGGCTGGTTGTCGGCTGAATGACTGAGTAACTGACTGACTGACTAAATGGCTGCATGCGCTGCTGCTATACATACAAGTAAATGTGTATATATTAATATATGGCTGCTGGTGCCGCCAGATGCCTGGTTGAGATGAGGCGTGCTGCGCTGGAGCGGCATCCCCTCCAGCAGTCAACGACCAACAATGACAAAAACAACAACAACAACAATAAATCGTCAGCAATATTAAAAACACAAACAACGAGTAAATACATACATAGGACATATTTACATATATACACTGAACAAATTTTTTTTAGCTTAAATAATAAAGTATTTCATATCTTCATCGTCCGATCTCAGTATTTGATTTTTGTGCATAGCTCAGTGGTCGCTTAACTTTGATGCCGATAAAGCCGGTTCGAAACCTAAAGACAAAGCATTTACACAAGTTTTAATTTCTTTTTTAAACTTTCTCTTTCCTGAGATAACCCTCTCAGGACCCAGGAAATAGAAAATGATTAAGTTTTGAAGAATCTTACTTCGTTGGATTGAGTAAACCATTTCTATAGCTAAAATAACTCCAGGCATTATTCCCTCAGTCTTGCAGGCCAACCTAAATAAGAGCGCTTATCGTAACGTTTTCCTTCGCCAACGTCAGGGTGATTTTTTTCGGTGTAGGTACATAGATATTGCATCAAAACAGAAACTGAACGATAACCACAACAGCAATGAAAAAAGGGAAAGAAATTGTCGACAGTGTAAAAAAATTAAAAAACGAAAAGCGAATAAAATCGTAAACAGATCATCGAACTCGAAATGTAGCGTTTTGCGCTCATATTTTTGTATGTATAAAACTTTATTAGACCGATCACAAAAAAACTTAAAGTTAGTTTTCGTATCTAGTGAAATCTCTAAAAAAATTGATAACAGTGTACAAGAAAAATTTTAAAACAAGTAGAATGGCATTTTTCTTATAGTTTACTTCATATACATCACTTTATATTCCAGCAC
Source organism: Campiglossa producta (assembly GCA_964058755.1). Taxonomy (NCBI): domain Eukaryota; kingdom Metazoa; phylum Arthropoda; class Insecta; order Diptera; family Tephritidae; genus Campiglossa; species Campiglossa producta. Next base: position 363,887 of record CAXKVI010000035.1, on the reverse strand, counting down.
TTCTAGGTGCTTTTTCTAGCAATCATATGTAGGTTAAAACTCTCAATCACTGCTTATCGACCTCATGCAAAGAATCTTGAAGAGTTACAGTTTTGATGCCTATAGTGGGTATTGATCCTCATAAAAAAGCAAACTTTCATTCTAACATTTGCAAACGTCGCCATTTCTTCTTCTACGACTTTTTCACTTTTTTCTTGCAGGCATCAAAAATCTAGTTTACTTAGTTGCAAAAAAAGTTCTAAATTAGTTGTGTAATCAAAGCTTCGATAAAAAAGGTATTTTTTAACGTTTTTTTTTAACGTCATATAAGCTTGGCTGTTCATTCTTAGTTCTGGAAACATAATAATATCATTTACATATATTGTATTATAATATATACTAAAAATTTTCACGAAAAAATCGGCCGTTTCTTCTACAAATTAATCTCCAATCGATACAAATGGCCTGAATATGATTCCTGGGTAATCGCTTTCACCGTTTTGTGTATCCCAAAATTGCATATGGTGCACGTCCACCCTGAATAATTCGCTGCATTCGCTAATCTTAGATGCCTGTAATCTCAGCGAGGCACACAATTTCAATCTCTGACGGTCCAATATCAGTTCATAGATTATGTTGACGATTTCTGACGTGACTACTTCTTTTGGGAGGCTAAACCGAATCATAACATAAAAAAAAAAAAAAACAAGTAAAGAAAGGGCTGTCTTCGGCTGTGCCTAAGGCCTTCATCCTTTCATGAGTATGAGTCACGTTATTTGAAAAACGAACAAACTATAAAGGAGTAACTTTCTTATGCTGATAAATAAAGGATATATAGCCAAACCCCCGTTTATCGATACAAGTGATTGTATAGGGGGCTATGTGAAAATTAGTTTAACCCCACTGTTTTTCTACATCGACAGTGCACATGCCAAAAATATCGATAGTTACAAAATTTTCACGTTCAAACCTATTTTATTGCAGGAGTTATAGCCCAAAATCTCTTTGTAGGAACTATCGATTGTACGGGAGCAATATGTAATGTTGCTCCGATCTTGTTGGTTCCGACAAATGATTAATATACTACAATAATGACACCCGCTCAACAAGTTTCATTTAGATATATCAAAAAATTTAGGTACTAGTTTGCATTCAAACAGACAGACGGAAGGACGGACAAGCGGACATGGCGAAATCAACTCAAATTGTCGTCCTGATCATATCGGTAAACTATCGGGTCTATCTCTTCTTCTTCTGATACTTACAAACGCGGATCAAAGATATAATACAATTTCATGCTCATGAAAGGCAAACAAAATTTCGGATTATATTATCGTGAACTTGTGTTCGTTTTAGTTAATACTTATGAGTACAAACACACAGAGCCAAAGGTACCTAATAAAATATAACAAAAATTATAAGATATCTGTATAGTTTTTCTTCAAGAAGATGTGCTTCTATTATTGTAGAGACAGTCTTTTTAATGTTATTAAGAAGATTTTCTTTTTAATATTTTAAATGAAAAATAAAATGATATTCGCCCTTACCGAGAATCGAACTTACAATTTTCGGAATGATAAACCCAGCTGTTAACCATCAGGCCATCGCTCACTTTTGATTACTAGCGTCTAATTACTGATATGTGTATAGTTGTTAATGTTTCAAAGGAAAATCATATAAAAATAATTGAGAAGATTTCTTTTTAACATTTCTAATTAGGAAAAAAAGAGAGAGAATCGAACTTAAAATTTTTCGAATGCTAAACCCAGCTGCTAACTATCCGGCCATCGTATACTAATAATTGCCAGCGTCTAACTACACCTTTGTACCAAATGTATAGTTTTTTAATCAGAATTTCTTCTTAAAACCAAAGATATTTCCCTATAGTTTTTTCTTCGTTTCCACCGTTGCGACTACCCCTTTGCCTAAAAACTGATCATGAAGACAATCTTATTAATTTTATTAGGCATTTTTAGCTCTGTCCATGATCGAGTAAGCGAAAGTTTGGTACGTTTCGCTCTAAAAATCATTGGATCATGTGTTAAAATTTTTGGGTTATCCAATTGCAGTCCTTTGTAATGCTTCAGCGGACTATCTCCAGCTTATTGAAAGCCGATCATTGCTCGTGCTTTATCGACAAAAATCACGACACGATCGCTCTGACAGTAGATACTCTAAGAAGTAACAACATTGGAAAGTACTCCGGCTGTAGGCACCCCTGAGTACCAGAAACCAAGAGAAGCTTGGAGTAGGTTGTCTAGTCCTAGGACATCGAAATGTTAATTGGATCACAATTTTTATATAAAAAAGGATTACATTTAGAGTACTCTGATACTTCAGTTGGAGTATTTTCATTTTGAGCTAACCAAAGGTTAACTGCCCAACGTTGGTGGTTTAACCTCTGATCAGATATCAGCAGACCGTCTACCAACAATTTATGTAGAAAAAATTCAGTTGAATAATTTAAATAAAAATCCATAGTTAACTATGGAACTTAAGTTAACCTGCCACTGTGAAATTGGGCCTTAGGCGTGATTTCACAGTGACAGGTTAACTTAAGTTCAGTAACCATGGATTCGCAATTTTATTTAAGTTTTTCAATTGAATTTTTACTATATAAACTGTTGGTAGACGTCCTGTTGATATCTGACCAGAGGTTAACTCAGCAACGGTGGACTTTAACCTTAGGTTAACTTAAAATGAATATTGGAAATATGTGGAACGTAAGTTAACCTGACACTGTGAAATTGGGTCTTACTGCTTCCAATGGACGTCTCATATCGCAACGGATGAGTCGCTCACTATGAAATGGTCAAAACCGCCTAGGCTTATGAGCACCAAATAATGAATATCATAGGATCATGAGATTTAATGAGATGAGATTTAATTTTTCTGGCAGGTTTAATGTTCGTTCATATGTTTTATTTGGTTGTTGTTCACTGGTACGCTTTCGTTTATTACGCGTATGCGATGTATGGATGTTTGTACATAGAATCACATGTATATAAGTCTATATACACATACATTTAAGTTGTTTATTTTACATACTTACGTTCATACATAAATGCCTTTTGGCGCAAGACTCATCGCAGAGTGTAAAGTGAACAGAGATAAAAATGAAGTGCTTTCCGACGTACAAACATACTACCTACATGTCCATACATATATGTATAAAAAAACACTGTGAACTTCATTGTTTATCGTCATTATTTTTTGTATATTTTAGCTATATAACGCATCGTAATGTGCCGCCTGGAAAAGCTTGAAGCTGTTGTTTTCCATTGCCCACAGCTTCACAGACACACAGCCCACCGCCTCTAACCAGTCCATTCGCTTTATTGTTTCATTTTATTTTACTGTATTAATATTTTTTTAATGTTGATATATTTATACTTCATACTTGTTTGGTTTGTTGTTGTTACTGATTTCGTTATCAGCCATATGCTCGATCATCATTCGCATATGAACAAATGTCATATCAGCTTGTAGATAAGTAAAAATCCCTTTTGTTCAAGCGTTTCGGATTCGAATCGTTGCAATATTGACCCATTGATTACTATGTTTATTTTTGTACATATGTAGGCATGTGCAAATATGTATATAGCATGTGTGCATATGCATACACAAATCTAAGAGCAGTTATAGGTACTCGTGTGACCCCTATCTTTTAAAGGCCCTCTATAAACGATTAAAATAGCTGCCGACACTGAAAATCTAATATAACATATGATACATACATACAAATGTACATACATATATGCCTATCTCTTGTAGTCTCTTATCTGACGGGTTCAGCAAGCTTCTTCGATTAAGCTGCTTTGTGTGACGGATTTTGTAATTTTCAAAATTAAGCTAGTGTTGCCATAATACGGACTTAATCGAATCACATTAGATTTTTAGATATAAAACCAGTTTATCCACAGTTTGGACTTAAAGGTGCCCAAGTACGACCACTAGCATCACCTTGAAAATAATTTTAAAAAGTCCAATTCAGCACACCTAGCCTTTCTACGTGCCTACCAATAAGGCAGTGTCCGGTTAGTATCTTGTAGAAATCGAAGACAGCTGAGCGTCAGGAGCCAAGGGATTTGATGGCCGCCCAGCCAATTGCTGAGACTTCAACCTGGAAGACGCTGCTCAAGTAGTCTGACGGAGAGCTCAAGGCTCAGATCCTTTGAATAAACCCCTCCTCCAACTCTGCTCTCTTACTTCGAGCCGTCGGTATAAATGGAAGTGCCGCCATGAGTAGCGGGACTCCGTTCAGTCCTCTCCGATTCTTCCCTGCTCGGTATGTTTATTTTAAAACCGCTATCTCCGACTGTTGTGGTAGCACAACGATCTGTGCTTAGCTGAAGAAAACTATAGGATCCCAAAATGCTGTAGTGGCCCGTAGTGCTTGCGCTCCAGTCGGACGTTTCCCTTAGACGCAGAGCCGATGCTGCTGCTACCCGGTGTCCTTCCAGATCGAGTGGCAAACTGCCAAGAATGGCCCGGAGGGCTTGTTGTTTTTGTTGTTGTTAACAGCAAAAACACTCCCCGAAGGTTTTGGGGAGTGATGCCGAAATTGACATTCCTTGGCCGGATATGAACCCGGTACGCTGCGGACTGCCCGACTGTCGTGGTAGCGATTTGGTACGACCAGTGGAACCTTCTAGGTCATATCATCCCTCCATCCATTAGGAAGGAGAAGATGGGTAATGAGAGGTGAGAGGCATCATATCCGTAGATCAACCATCGAGTTAGCACGTCATTACCTATGTGCATATTAGTCGCCTCTTACGACCGGTATGGCTACCTCGGGCATATTTTAAAACCCTAACCCGCAGGGTACGCCTGGAGTGCTCGTTGGGCGCCGTTCTTAACGCACCGCTTATACAGATCATACAAGATCTGTGGACTTTACCTAACAGATTTAGGTTTGTTGCCTTGCTCTGCACAGGCCCCCATACTACAACCTTATATAGCATGATTGGTCGAATGATTTCAGAGTAGATCCATTTGCATATTTTGGGGCTAAGCCCCCATTTTTTGTCAATGGCTCTTTTGCACGTGTATAGTCCAATATACGCTTTCTTCTGGCGCTGAAGGATATTCTCCTCCCAGGGTAGTTTCCTATAGTTATAGTCGAAAAAATCCAAAAAAAAACTTAATTGAGGGTTTTTTAGGATTTCTCTTTATTTTTAACCCCGATTCTCTTTTTTAGCACACACGGAGTCAATGTGAACTTTGCAATTTTCTTTCTGGGAGTTAAACTTAGCGCTCCACAAAAATTTGTCTCTGTCGGAATTTTTATTACAAGATAACTAAACTTACCGGACTAATAGTTTTTGATACTATGAGAACTATATTCTTTACCAAAAAAATATTCTGATTGTCGATGGGGACCTTCGAGACAAATAAACGGTAAAAGAAAATATATCTACGCATACTAAATTTTTCGAGAAAAATCCTACAAAGTCAATGCGTGGCATATATTTTCAAATAATTTCCAGAGCTAATTTTACAGTCGCGATATCTCAGAACTGGTAACTCTTAGAGATAAAAATGGCCTCGGGTAGATTTTTGAAAAAAAAGACAAAAATCTAGACAATTTTCACGCTTGACCCCGAATGAGTCATTTTTGACTCATTCACGAGCCATTTATGACTCTTCCACGAGTCATTTATGACTACAACTACAATATACCCTGCCTACAACTACAATATACCCTACCTATAGTGCCTACAACTACAATATATCCTGCCTACATTGCCTACAACTACAATATACCCTGCCTACACTGCCTACAATGGCTACACTGTGTAACTTTTTTGGATGACCTCCCAGCGCTAAGATGTTTACACATCAAAAAGTAGTTTACTACAAATCTGTATTTCTTCCAGCTGTCCCGTCTCCTAAAAGGAAATTATAGTTAATATTTGGATGTTGTTCTGTAGGGTATATACAGCCAAAGTCGCAATCAATGCCCACGTACTTAGCAACGTATGTAGGTATAAAATTGTGAATAGGTAGGTAGATAAATATTCTATTCATGTTAGTACAAAGGTGCACTCTAATTCACTAGCACATAGTTTTACATCCATTGTAAATATGTTTGTATGTTTCCAGTAGTGTGCCTGTCTGTTTGGCCTATAGCTGTGTGTTTACCTGAGACAATCACCTGCTACAATGGCCAGTTACCAACAACGGAAAACACTTGCCCACTGGACATTGTTTCTTGGCGATTCCGTTGCTCGGTAGACTTTTGCCCTGTTGCATCCACATGCGTACGCACATACAAACACACATTGACACACAGATACAACACAGCTATAAAACGGCGCAGCAGCAAAAGCTGAAAGTAACTCTCAATAATCAAAAGAATAATAATAAGAAAAAAAACGCTCATTCGAATAAATACAACAAAACCAAATTCTGTACTCAACTAAATAGGAAGAGAAGGCAAAAAATAATAAAAAAGGTTAACAAGTAAAAAAAATGTATACAAGTGAGAAACATCAGCAAACAGCACAGTCAACTCGCTGTTACTCATACGTGCCGTACCTACCTACTCACATAGATACACACATACTCATGTGAATATCCCACATATTAGTGCACTACAATGTGGCAGTACGTGCAGCCAACCTTTCCGCCCTGTATGCGTCAGCGCGTTATGTCGGCAAACACACAAGCGCGAACACACATACACGCGCGCATACACATTTCATGTCAATAAAGGCGAAATGGCAATTGCTCCATCTGCTCCAACGATATAGCTCCAACAGAAACGCGCTCTGGCTCTCCAGCTGCGCTGGGCTCTCTCTGCACATGACGCTCAAGTGCAACGCTGACGTGCTCCGCAACGCGCTGCCACACGCTGATGCTAGCTTCATTGACGCGCCGCGTCGTTTGGATGTTTCCTCGTGGCGATAGTCATTTAGGAGATAGTAAGCGCTGTGCAAAACCTACTCAGTCATTCAGTTGAATTCTGTTCTTTGCACTGCTTGGAGTCTATGTGGCCAACGCCACGTATATAGGTAAATAATCAAGTAGGTGTGTTTGTAAGCAGTAAGTAAAAGCGTTGCTGACGAATGAATATTAAGTGAGCGCACTCCTAACACGAAACCAACCACCACCATCGTCATCGCACTGCTGTGCGCGCTCTGCAACATTACTGCGCCAGCTGTTCAGTCGGCAAGTGGGCATCGGCGCTTCGAAATTTGGCAGCTATGGCTTGCTCAAAACTCACAACTTCGGCCAGTCTTCTATCGACAATCGAGTTGTGAACGCGCGTTAGTGTAATTTCTTTATAACAACGGAGTTAGCGTTTCGTGAGCTCTGCGTTTGTGTTTCATTAAAATGGCCAGTGTTTAGATACATGAGAGCACCACGTGTGCTTCTATCAATATGGTATAAAATCTGAGCGTTCGAAACGGTAGTTCGTCTACTTACCACTTTTAAAAGTTACGTTGTCCAAAAAAAAAGCAGTCCAACTTGACGTGCTCCATCAACCAATCGTCAGTGTTAGTCAGCTTTTGCATAAGCGGACGCGTGGCAAACGCGATCGTTATAGACTCGTTTCTAATGATCGCACATCGTGTTGATAGTGCTCCAATAGCACTCGTAAATATATACATACATATGTGATACTAGTTTTTGGATGTGCCTGTGAGATCTTAGATGAATGTGGTTTTGTGGTGAATGGAAAATGCCCGAGTGCTGGTTGTTTTGTCGCCAGCTTCCAGTCGTCAACGCCGCAGCAGATAGCCCCAATATGCTATATAGTCGTTCTTTGGAGCGCCACAGAGTGTTGGGGCTGGAGCGTGCTAAGCGCTTCGCTCTGTCAAAACTTGTTTTCTTATTTTAGCCAACATGGAAATTACGGTTTCTGGTTTTTTATGCTACTGGAAGTGAAATGCACTTGCTGCATTCGATCGTTGTCCGTTAGAATGTGGAACAAACACGAAGCGCTTGGCTCGCTATGAATGTTTTTAGTTTTACTGCATAGTCGTTTTATATATATATATATATATAAAGTAAGGACAGAGCGCTGGAGTTTGGTTCTGTTCACCTACCGATCGGCTTAAGTTCATAGAGCGCTTCAACGTCACAACTTTGGCAGCGTGGCGCGTCATACTACCTACACGTTACCTGCTAAAATGGATTTATTTGCGCTCTTTTCCGCTCTGCGCTTTCGTACTATCACAGAGTTTTTTGTATTTCCAGTGCTTCAACCAGTATCTATGTATATAGCACTCAGTACAACTTGCCAATGTTAACGTGTCATTCATCTAACGCTGAGCGGTACGCTCTATTTGAGCACATAAGTTGGTGTCGCGTTCGCTATTAATGCCGCCCTTGTACACTTCGTCGGCGCGTAGCAAACTGCTCATGTAATGAACGCCCGAACAATAATCCAAGTTTTGATACGCGCCACCACTGAACTTTCAGTTATAAGTTGTACTCTGTACAGAGTATTGGCATATGGCTCTTAGACAGCTTGAGTGCATAGAAACAAATCGTATTTTTCACACTATAATGCACGATTTTAATGGAATCAATAACAGCTAATTCTATAACTGTTGATAAAAAAAGAAGGTTTCTAGCAGCGCTTAACTGACTAAAATCCAAATAGCCCATGATCAGTTAGCCACAGTCGTCAGTTCTAACGCGCGAAATGCGCTGTCTTTGTACACTGAAACGCGCGCGTTACATGCTGTTGGCGTTGTTTGGCGCAACGTTGGCGTTCTTGCTGGCGCGCTACTACTCTATTGCTATGCTTGAATGGATTTTTATTTGAGCTCAGTCGCTGTGAAACGATCAAACTTTGCGGTTATAGATTATGAAATTTGTCGTGACATACAAATACGCGTTTGCGATTATATAGATACTTTATTGGACGCGTACGCGCGCTAGCCAGCGTGGCTCGCTTTTTTTTCTAAACATTATGGCAGCAAAAAAATAACCGACGGTAACTTCGAAAATGTGATAAAATTATATATATATTTCAGTGCAAACAAATGAAAATACAAACAAAAATTCTTACAAAGAGTTATAAAGTGTGAAGATATGTATAAACAAAACTGTATTAAAAAAAAAAACAAATTTATGAAATTATTTAACTAAAAAAAAAAACATTTATTTTTCTCAAACAGTTATGGGATTGGTGCTTAAAATATGTGCTTGAGGCACAAAAGGCAAATTATGTTTTCGAATTTTTTAAAGGTCCAACATAAAAACAATAGTAACAGTTAAATAATAATTAAAAAAAAATTGTATTCATATTTTTTTGTTTTCTAAATAAATTTACGTAAAAAGAAATTTATTGTAAATATTTTATTTTTTATTTATTAATTTTTTATCTTTGTACTAAGTAGTTGTATTTTTGTGTGAAATGATTTTGTTAAACCCCTTACATATAATTCAAAAATCTGCAAAATTCAAATTAGCAAACATTAATTTGTGCAAAGAAACTTATTTTCGCATATTCTAACACAAATTCAGGATTTAAGTAGGTACTTGTTTAATTATTTGAGCATTCTTAAAATAAATTTTCTAACCTGTTCAATTATTATTACAATAAACAATACATTGGTTTTTTTTTTAATTCTGTTAATGTTATTTATTTAGTATTAATTATAAAATGACAATAAAAAAATTTGTGAACATGCTTTGTTTACTTTTTCACAAATTTTAAAAACTAGAATAGGATGAAAACATATTAAACTACTTTTTTCTCATATTCCATGACGAAAATAAATGATTTTAATATTTTTGCGCAAGCTAAATAAAATTTGAACCTTAAGTTTTAAACCATTATTAAAATTACACATTAGGGGTATTCCCTTTAAGTTTTTTTATGAAAAACACAAGATATTAACACATTAGTGTCAAAAATGCTATATTTCTTTTAAACTTTTTTTTCATGCAACATCAAAAAAACTACATCTTGCTGGAAAAGATTTTGAAAAAAAAAATGCAATTTTGACAATTTGGGACCCACAACACAAAACAAAATTCCAATGAGAACCATTTGGCGACCAAAATCGCCTAGGCCGTTAAAGGCTATTTTAAGTAAGCAAGTGATAATTTCTTGTTTTTTTTTATGAAAAAATTTAGAGAGGGGTCTTTATATATGAATTATTTTCAACTTTTCCATAAATTTAGGATATTGCATAGATATAATTTTTAAATCGTTTTCAAATATTGTTGTAAGTCAAATTTGTTTTTCTAAACTTTCTAAATATTACTTTCATGTCATTTCATTTAAAAATGTTGTTATTGTTTGGGATTAAAGTATTACAAATCTAAAACTAATAAAAATAATTAAAATTTTAAAAATGCTCACCTTAAATGTTGATGTTTTTATTTCCATCTCTTTTTCGTATAGCCGACGGTTGTTTTATTAATATGTATATGGAAAAAATTTTGTTTTTCTTAATTATAATATTATGTTATATTTCGTTACACTGAACCAAAAACGTACATGTTTTTTACGAACAAAGTTTCATAGAAGTTCGCGCTGGTTTTTCTTAAAATATAAGAAAAAATTCATAGAATCTAAGAAAATTTTCTTACAATTTATGAATGAATACATGCTTTCTGTGGATTTGTTTACATATTTTACGAAAAAGTACTTATATTCTAGGAAATGTTCGTAAATTTCTACGAAAAGTTCTTTGGGGAGGTTTTAACGAACAATTCTTAAAATCTATGTACTTTTTCATTGGATACATGAACTTTTTTGGTTCAGTGTATAAATACACTTGTTCATTTTCATATATAAGTGAAAATTTTTATTTAAATGGTATTTTAAAATACTCTGTAAAGTTGTATGACTTATATATTTTTTATAATAGAAAATGTTCAACAATTTTTTAAATGTATTTAAAAATGTATTCCTTTGAATAATAGATAATTAACCATTTTAGAAAATAATAAGTAATTTTTACATTTCATATTTTTTGTGCTGTGTCCAAAAACAATAACAAACAAATTCTATACTTTACACAAATTCGTTCTATTTTTGAAAGGTTCAAATTTTGAAAGGTTTTAATTAGCCACATCTGTTTTTAAGATTTTTGTAAATTTTCGTAAATTTTTTTTTTTATTTTTTCCTATGTAGGTTATGCAAAAAGTAGTCTTTACTTTATATTCATTAGAAAATTGGTCTTAGTTCATTGTTTTTATGAAATCTTCATATATGATTACGCGAACTTGATGTTTAAAAAAAACAAGTTCAATAGTTTTTATTTATCAAAAAAAAAAAATATATATATATATATATATTATTTTTATTATTAATAACCTTCAAACAATTTAGCCAGGTACCATTCGAAACACTCCATACTAAATACCAAATTCCGTAAACAATATGTGTACATATTTAACAACAGACTTCGATCATTGTTCCAGGTTTTTGCCATCAGCGAGGTATAGAGTTCCTACGTTATATTTAGAATTGTAGGAACTTCATACCGTGCTCTTGGAGAGCCGAAACTCAACATTTACTCAAGGCAGTATCGATATCAAATATGTATCATAAAAATGTATCTAGATACGTTTCGAGAATATTTTACTGATCAAGAGTTGAGATGACGTATTTTAAGCAGACTCAGAGGTTACGCTAAAATCAACGAAACAAATAACTTCTAATAAATATGACTGAAACAATTATCTAGCGAAGTAATGTAAAGCGCATTTCTTATAAACAACAAAGCACTTCAACAAACGAAGCAATCATAAACACACAAAATTTAAAACAAGCAAACTTAAAGAAAAAAAAAAAAAAAAAAAAAAAAAGTGAATGTGTACTCGTAACGAAAATCTTAATTTATGCAATAAAATAAATACTTGATAATTACAGCAAAACAACATAAAACAATTTTTTAAACAGAACTATAGTACATAATGAGAATTAATTTTTTAACGCAGCAAACATCGCGAAATGGCATTCTAAAACGACCAAAGGACAATATTTTTGCAAAAGAAAGATAAAAAACTATTTAAGGTGAACTTACAAGTCAAACTTTTAAAAATAAAACAGTGCAAAGATTTTAATGTGTTATGCTTTAAAACAAGCTTACGGTTGCTCTCGCTTGATTAAGTTAAGTCGAGGAGTATGGACTACCCATACTGCTTTGGTAAATAGTTAACCTGCAAGAAGTCGCGAGACGTGATTAAAGTCTTATACACGGAGACAAATATTTTTCTAAAATCTAGAAAAATATGTTCTCAATCTCAAAATAGTAAAAAATTTCAGAAATTTTAAAAATTTACTTGATTTTCACTGAAATTAGTCAAAAAGGTTTACTTCAAACCATGATGAAATTATTACCAGGTTAGCTCTTCCCTGACAAATTTTGTCAATTGCGGCCATCTTGCTCCCCTAAAAATTGTCATTCACATTCTGAGTAGTCTTTTAGCAAAATCATGTAAAAAAGTAGTTAGAAAAGTAGTTTAAAATAGTAGTAGTTAGAAAAATAGTAGAGGTTGGCTTTTGGAAAATTGATGAACTTATCATTAATAACTCTAAATATTAATATATACTCAGCAATTCAACTCTGATTTTAAAGCTTTTCCTTCTGTGATTCGAGTATGTTATTTTCATTCTTAATCATCAGCCAAGTGTGCATGAAAGAATTGGAGATACATTTATGAGAACTGGTTGAAGTTGGTTAGTAAAGTGGTAATACTATCCCTTCGGCAAACTTTGTCCGATAGTCTTTATGATCTTAAAAGCAAAAGGAACATTTAGTAAAAATTTAAGTTAAGACTGATTTACATGAGTCGATTTGACGTTCAACTGTATTCAACCATCAAATACAAGTTGTCGATCGGTCGACAAAAAATCGACACTTATTTTGAGGATGGATTACTAGAAAACGGCTAGGTAATAGGTTCAAGTGGCTGCCGCAGAGGCACACCTAGGCCATTACCAAAAGGCCCGTTGTGATACCACCAACACTAGGAAAGTTTGTTCCTGACCCCGCCATGTGGAAAATCCCTATGTTTCGGGATTCTCCACATGGCAAAATCCCGGGAATGACACTCCTAAACCGACACCGTTACTCCTCCTCGAACTATTTAGATGACTTGATGAAGGCCATCAGGTCGAAGAAAATTTTAGGCTATGCAGCTTTTGCAGAGAATCCGAGTTCTTACAAAAATATTTTCAGAGTTTAATTCTATCGATTAGACTGTTGTGTGTTTCTGTTAAGGAAAGGGCATAAAAATACTATATAGAGTATTTTAAATTTAATTTAAGAATTTAGATATGAGAAAGTAAGTACCTAGTATGTAAACAAAAATATACATACATTCCTAAGTTGTTTTTATTTTGGGCTACTTTTTGGAATGATTAAATAATTTGGACTAAAGTTTTAGAATTTTTATACATATCAGCGTAATTTAATTAAGTCACAGGTACCGAATAGATATACAACATACCTAAATGCGTATTAGTATGATGAAGCAGGCATAGTAAGGTAAGTGATCGACGTACAATTCTACAGCATGCTGATTAGGCCGGGATTGCTCAGAGGCGATCATGCGATTATAAAAACTGTTACTTTTTGTTAAAGCCTTTTATTTGAAGGAAGTCATAAGCTAGAACTTTAGGCTTCGTACAAAATTGAGAGTCCGGTAATAGTACAACAGAAATGGGGAAACTTGACTAGGTGGCCTTGAGAAATGGTTCAGAAGTAGATGGCGGTGGAAGATGTAGGACAATAGTTCCGTTTGGTGGAACCCTGATAGCGATCTTTAACAACATTTAGTTAAAGACAATTATGCAGAAGAGATTAAAAATGAGATAGATGTAGATACCTACCTAAGTTTGAAAAAAATACTGGATATTTGTCAATCCCTCCGAAATTATAATAGGTAGTTAATTAGTAAACCAGTTAAGTTTTCGAATTTACATAATGATTTCGCAAACATACCTATATATGTGCTTAACTAAGTAGGCATCTGCCAATAGACATACATATGTACAACACCCTGTAGGGAAAAAGTGGAAATTGGACGAATTTAAATAGTAAATAGATTCGTTAAAACGCATATACCAGTTATTCAATGACAATATATAAATAGCAGATTCAAAAAAGTAAAAACATTCAAATTGGCATCAATGTTTGAGTATGCAGGTTTGAATAATTTTTGCCAACATGAACCATGCTTAACAATTAAGAACGATCCTGTTAAATTTGTATGAGATAATGAGATAAAGGCAGATAGTGTTGTTTTGAAAGGAAATAAATTTAATTTAAATTTTAGTTTTACATGAAGTCATGTTAATTTAACACGAAGTGAAATTATTCAACATGAACTTCATGTTGAAATAACATGAGCGATGGTTTTGAAAAAATTATAAACTGAAAAAGTGTTGATTTCACATGAAAATTTTTCTGTGTGTTGTCCATGAATTTTCAATATTTTTTTGTGTCATTAAGAATTCTGAACAGTTTCAGATCAATTTAATAACTTTTCGAATTTTCGCACAGCAAATAGTACACAGCTAAAAATTTGAACCTAAATTTTAAACTTTTTTGGACTACATATACGACCAAACCAAATTTGGATTCAAATTCAATATAGACCAGTTTTCATGAAAATTGGCTAAATGAATCGGGTTTCAATTATAAACAAGAAATGTTTTAACAATTTTTTAAAGATAAAATAAATTTTTTGTCCGTTGGCGGGAATTCGAACCAAGACTCTCTGTATCATGCCCGTCTGCTCTACCACTGAGCTACATCGCACACATAAATGTTGTTGGCAAAATTCAATCTTGAATAAGCTTTCAAAAATAAATTTGAATGTTCAAACACAAAAGTTTACATTTTAGACCGAAAAGTTTTAAGAATAAAATAAAACTAAAAAAATGTGGCAGCTGGCAGGATTCAAACGAAAACGCTCAGGAGTCACAGCCGACTGCTCTACCGCTGAGCTATGACGCACATGAAAATGTTGTGGGCAAAATTCAATTATATTCAAACAAAACAAAAATAAAAAATTTAGACTGCTTTTTCATTTAGATTTTAAATCGAAACCACAAGAAATTGAAAATCTTTGTAGGTATTTGGACGGTTTGAAATATTGTACAAAAAGGTTTGAAAAATTGATTAAACTTTATACGGGTTTAAAATTTAGGTTCATTTTTTTAGCCGTGTAGGCAGACTGCAATCGTGCAATTATGAATATTCCATACCTTAGTTGATAAAAAGATAAATTTGTTTAAAAATGCATACACAGACGAAAACAACAAGCTTACAAAAAAAGATAAGTGTTGCCATATGGGCGAATTTATTGTCTTTCCGGCAGGGTGTCTACCAATATATTGTCCAATTAAGTCTGAAAAACATTCCCTAATTTATAGGCATAACAGGCTTTCGAAAGAGTTTGACATACATAAATTCACGATAAAAATACGATAACCAATAACAAAGAAATAACATCAAGCATTTGTGTGTGTTTGAAAAGCTTGTTGACATCAATGATAACACTAGCTAGATGCTTTATGCTTTTATTTATAGAATGTATTGTTAAGTACTAAAATTTTATTTTGTTAGGGCTGTTTTTAAATTTATTTTGTTTAATAAATTTAGAAAAAATGTATATTTTAGTATTCGTTAACCTTGTTTTAATTTATGTATCATACTTGTAGTGACAGTAAAACCTGCTCAAACGGAAAGTATACTTACCTGTAACCCAATGGTGTGTTCAGGGGGGTGGGAATGGGGGATAGATCCCACCCCTTCGTCAATCAACTAAATTTTTTTTATGTTTTATAGTGGAATTATCAATTTTCTTTCTAATTAAGCAAAGGAGCACAACAATACTCCATAAGTATCTTAGCAGTTTGTCCACTATGCGAAAAAACGTTCAAAAAGAAATGAAAAGATTAAATTTCACAAGAGGGTGGTTAAACCTTAAAATCAGAAAAAATCTAAGGACAAAAAAAGTTCCTATACCAAAGGCGATTAAGTACACCAGTAAAACATTGTGATGTTCCCTCAACTTTATAAGCCCCGTTATATTGAAAGTCCTCAATCAAAAATTTTCTTTTTTCTCTCAACAAAATTTCCAAAATTTCAATATCCTCGAAAAAAGAAAATAAAGTTTTGTCTTTTGAGATAGTTGGATTTTAACCGTAATATATGACGGAAAACTATAGTTATTAGACTAACAGTTTGCTAAAAAATATGTTCATTTTACATATGTACATACATTTACATAAACGAAAATAAAATAAAATCAAATAAAAAGAAAAAAAAACGAAATAAAAAAACATAAAGAGAGATCAAATTTAGTAGGATAAAACAAAATAACATCAAAGGAAATATAATAAAATTATATCAAATAAAATACAAATTATTTAAAAAATAGAAGAACAAATAAAATAAAACAAAAATTTATTTTTTCCTCACTGACAATTGCTTCTCTGCTCTAACTTACTCCATAAAAAAGCTAGAGCATAAATTTGTGATCTGGATTACTATAGTTTTGTTTTGAGCGTACTCGTGAAACAAAAGATAGAGCAACCTAGAGCAAGAAAAGTGTTCGTTAAACACAATTTTGTGAAATATCTCAATCTGGCGTAAGCTAGAGCAGCCCAATAAACAAACCTAATATAAAAAAATAAAACAAATTAATATAAAGAAAATAATAAAATAAAATAAAACAAAATAAAATCAATCAAAATAAAATTACATAAAATAAATAATATAAAAAAATAAAAATAAAATTATATAAAATGAAATAAAAAAAAAATTAAATAAAATAAAATGAAATAAAATTAAATAAAAAAATATAATTAAATAATTTAAATTTTAATTTAACCCGAAAAAAATCTGATCCCCTCATTGGAAAATCCTGGATACGCCACTGTATATACGTATTTCAACTCACTACTTATACTAGATCCATTATTTTATTTAAAAGCAAGTAAATAATTACGAGTATTTTATATTGGTTATTTATGAGTAAAGCTCAGTAGTTTGGCATATAATGTGAAAGTGTTAAATAAAAAGTTTTTGATTGTTATACTGAAAACCTGGGCACCAAATATGTATATAACATCGACGGTGAGTAGCTAGTCTATGGCATGATGGAATCAATTCGTTGAAACCTAGTGGGTTCCCACTTAAGTTTACTTGGTTTACTCAACTAGGGGGTTACTCTGTATCGCGATGCTAAGCAAATGCTACTACATATCAAGCTGTCAAATTACATACATTTTTTTCAAATGCGAAAGAAATTTTTTCACATCGCAATACAAATTTTCAAGTACTATAATATTACATAAAATCCGATTGTGGTAAATCAATGTCTCCTTCCATACCTACCTCTCTTTTAGGCGGATATTTCATGACGACCGCCGCACAGTGGTCTGAAAATGTGATTTTGGGACTTAGGGCTTATGATTTTTTTGTTTTCTTTTTCTTTGAAGTTATAGGCTTTCCAAGTTGCAAAATGCAGCTGATGTTTTATTTATAACTTGTAATTGTGTGATAATCTTTTTAGATTTTTGGCGCATTTGTTAGGTATGATGTGTCCTTCCATTTCACAAATAAAATTTTTTTTTAAATTTATTATTTGTGAAAGTAATGAGCGAATATAGAAATGTTCAAATTGCAAAAAATGAAACATGCAGTAGTGTGCTTGGCCTACTACACCAAGTATTCGGTGTGTCGGGTAAAAGCAACATTAAAATTATTAAATAAAACAAGTTTTCCTAACGAGGTCGCTCTCGGCAGTGGATTGACAAACTCTCCGAGTATTTTTCTGCAATGAAAACCTTCTCAGCTAAAATTCGTCTGCTTTGCAGGGTTCGGAGTCGACAAAACTCAAAAGCAGCACACCGCAAGTTGGAAGAGAAAAAACTAATGACGGCGATATACCAACAGGTTATCATAACCTCTAACGAGATTTTTGCCGAGCTTCTCTTACAACTTGTAGTGTGCTGCTTTGACTTTTTTCCTACAAGTTGGCGGGACCTACAGCTTACTGCCGACTCCGAACGGCACTTGCAAAGAAAATGAGTTTTTGCTGAAAAGCTTCTCATGGCAGAAATACACCCGGAGAGTTTGACAAACTACTGCCGAGGGGCGACCCCGTTTTAGAAAAATCATTTTTCTAAATAATTTTTGATGTTGGTTTTGCCGGGCATTTATATGACACGACTTGGTGTATAAGGCCAAGCACTTAGCCGCTACACCACGCCTCCCTTTAGCAGCTATGATAGCCTGTTAGTATATCGCTGCCATTAGTTGTTTTCAAGCTGTTATTGCTTATGACAACAAGTATAGACCTACGTCAAAATTTTTAGCTAGCGATATATAAAGGTAGCTCTGTTTACATGATTGTTTTGTTTCAGCTTAAATTTTTATAGTTTTCCATTTTTTTGTCTGTCTATTGTGTACTTTTATATGTATGTATGTCTTATACATTGCCCTTTCAACAGATTTCTCAGAGTTTCAAGTTATTTTAGCTTTTGCTCATAAATCAAAATCCGTGCCACAATTTTTTTTTACTTTTAATACTTGTACCACACCTTTGCATACTACAGCCCAACTTTGAATCTTTACCTATTACTCTGCAAGCACTTTGCTACAACTTATCATCATCAGTCTTCAAAATTCTCTTTCACCAGAGTTCAGCCTTTCCGCGTTTGCTGTCAGTTTTGTCTGCCTGAATTGTTATTGAGTTTTTCATGGTCAACAATCAAACAGTAGCATAGCGAAAACAGCAACAACAATTTTTTTTACGTACCCTTCCGCGAAACGTCAAACTAGTGAGCAAAATACTAGTATACAACTATAATTTTCTGGCTGAATCCATACTAGTCAGGAAATATCCATTCAATAATAGTACACAACTGCTCTGTCAAAATTTAGAGTACTCTATTTCCTAACCATACGCGGTTTTTCAGTGCCGCTGACGATATGTGCCTGTATATGAATGAACTAATTTTAAACACCTGAACCGATTTAAATGGGATATTTCTCTTAACACTTTTCAAACAAATGGGATTTTTTCAAACTGCATGTATCTGTACCCCGTTTCTGTAAAAAATCTACAAAATTATCGATTTTAATGTCGTCACACTTAACAAAAGTTGCTGGCCAAGCACCTCTTCATAAAGAGGGTTCTTCAAACTGCATATATCTAGAGTTATAAAGAGTTATATAGGGCTGATCTAGCACCCCATTTTACATATCTTCGGAATTATTATTAAAATACTAATAAGCTATGTAAGCTGAGACTTACATAAAGCTAGAAGCAAGCAGGGCTTCCGCTCTTTTCTTTAATTATAATCACTCACACAACTCTTTGATGGGTAATTATAAAGAACACATTGTACGCGTATGAGCTCATTTCGTCGGTGTTTATGCAAAACAACGTAACGGACAAATGCAAAACCACGTACAAACTTTCACTCAAATTTTACATTAGAAACAAAAAAATTTTCAACTTGAGTACGAGCCGGTTTTTTGACAGTATATTGCACAAGCCCCTAATTTTTTGTTACTAATAAATGGATCCGGGTACCCAGATGCACTGGTAAGCAAATCTTATTTTTGACCATATTGTCCTTTACGTTGTTTTGCATTTGTCCGTTACAGGCGCGTATCCAGAAAATATTTTCGGGGGGATGGGAGTTCCAATTTTTTTTTTCATAATAACCATTTTGACTGGAAAATGGAAATGACTTACGCGAACCAAATTTATCAAAGCCCATAGAGAAACAAGAAATAATAAATAAATTGTATTTTGAAGAACACTAATAACATATTTACTTAAACAGCAAGGCTTTTAAAAAATATATCTAGGGATGGGGATAGGGTAAAGCTTTCAGCAGAATCAGTCCGCCAGTACCTTGAAACAACTGACAGCGAGGTAGACTGCGGGTGTTTGTATGCGTAACACCAGATACGACGGATACGCCAAAATAGAATTTGCTCTAAGATTGACGTACGTATCTGACGTATTCACGGACTGATTCTGTTTGGCCTATAAGTACGGTGACCATAATTTTTTTTTTGAAAAAAACAGAACTCTTTTTACTTAAGGCTTGGTATTGCCTTCACGTTCGTGAAACATTGAAATTGCAATCTCAAATAATTTCAACCAAAGTGCATCAATTGAAAGTTGAATTTTTCTAAGTATATTTTTCCTTTTTGTGAATAGTATTTCTTGACGGTTAGAGACATTTCCTTGTTAATTTAAAACCTACCATAACCACGGTTGCCGTTTTGGCCGAAATGTACCATTTTTGGTACGAACTCTTTTCCGGGTACGGAACTTCCAAATTTTGTACGTTTTTGCCATTTTAACGTACTCAGTTTTGATTTCGTTGAAGCACTTGAACATAAACCATGATATAAAAAAATAAAGGTATTTTCACTATGACATAAACTGTGTTAGTTGTCATTCGTATCTTTTTTCAGTTGATCGCAGAGCGCTGCCACCTCAACAAATAATTTTTTTGGTAATTTTTTTTATTTTTGGGGGATTTTTATATAGGAAAAAAACATGGTTTGTAAAGTAAAAATACTTACAAAATAGGATCCATAAAGCTGCTTTAAAATTTGTAAATGGTTCATAAAATATCTCTGCTTCAAAAATGCGTATTAGGAACCATATTTAGCTAAAAAAAACGTTTAAAAACCTTTTTCGTAGTTCTAATGCGACAAAACTTTTCGATTTAAGTGTTGAGAGATTAAGAACCTTTTTCGAAAAGCCGGTTAACGCTAATTGCGATTAATTTGACAGTAACCGTAAAAAATACGTCAATTAAATCCCAGTTTGCGTTAAACCTAGATTGTGAAATCAGCCTTATCGATATATTCCTACACCTGTACGGATATAGCTCACCATCAGCAAGAGCACCAAATTTTAACAATTAAAAGAAATTTTTTAGTATTTATGTTGTAATTTTTTCGTTTTTTTCATTCAGAGCTCGATATCCACAATCTTTGATTTCATTTTATTGATTAAATACCTCCCAAAGTTCTCCAGACCGTTACATTCCATTTTTTCATTCTAATAGGGCTCTAATGATCCCGAATACGTTCCGAAAACAGTTCCGAAATGGCCCTGAAAAGATCTTGTAATAGCCTAATAGTCCGAAATAATCCCGAAATGGCTCTAATACGATCCCGAAAAATCCCGGTAAAGTCCAAACTGACACGAAAAAGTTCCGAAAACAATCCGGAAAATATCCTGAAAGGGTCCGAAAACAATACCGGAGGGATCCCGAGAAAGTTTCAAAATGGACCCGAAATTTTTCCAATATGGTCCCGAAATGGTCTTAAAATGTATAAAAAAAATTTAGGATTGCAGACTCATGTAAAGGCCTGTTTACATTGTTCAATTTGGAATCAATTTTCGTCGCATGTGCCGTTGATTCCAAATTAAGTTGACTACCCGTTTACATTAATCACTTTTTTTGAAAACTATTTGACGGTTGTTTATGTCATTGAAAAAAAATTAAATGAAAATAGAAAAAATTATATTTTTATTAATTTTTTTTTTTAACACCACCCTGAAGGGCCAAAATGTTTGCGCTGTATGTGGTTCTTCTTCTCACGACACTAACCATTTATTCACTTGCTCCTCGAAGCATACTCTTAACACCATTCCCACTCTGCCCTAACGATATTGAAACTGTTTGTTTCCTTGGAATTC